>WURT03646644.1:0-19422 GCA_009936505.3 Holothuria glaberrima | reverse complement strand
TTCGGTTTTTGACCTCTGGTGACCTCAGATGACCTCTGACCTCCACCAAAAACAATAGGGTTCTTCCTCTCAACATGGCAAATCTATATACCAAATATGAAAAGTGTAGGTCATTGCTATCTTGAGATATCGTGTTTACAAGCTAGGCGTCACATACACACATACACACACATACAAGTCGGTTTTACATACAATCTGAGGACCTCACTGTTTTCTCCTTTGTGTTTTCTTCCTTAACCCTAACCTTAACAATAGACTGTCTATTGTTATACACACACATACATACACACACACGACATCACGATCGCATAGACTGAAGGAAGGAATCAAAAATGAACAGAACACATGCACCACTGACGAAATCTTCCAAAAGGTAAACATCCCCCAAGATGAACTTGAAAAACCTGTTCAAGTGAATACATTAAAAGAGACAATATTTTATCAAAGGGAGCCATCAAGTATAAGGGGGAACAACTACAATCCAACATTACTCCAGGCATGGAATGCAAACATGGACATTCAATTCATATGCTATGCATACAGTTATATACTGTACATTGTATCATACATAAGTAAAACAGAATGTGATATGGAACAGTTACTAAAACTTTATCAAGAATAAGCAAGAGATGGCAACTCAAAGATTTTGGATGGATTAAGGATATTGGGAAGTGTATACTTGAACTTGAAGAAAAGTTAGTGTCACGGAATCAGTTTACAGAGTAACAGGAATGCATATGAAACAATGTACTAGACAAGTTATATTCATTCCAACAAAATCACATAGCTACAGGCTTAGTTTACTACTATCTCAGCTCCAAATAAACAAGAAGACACAGATAAAGTATAGTCACCGAAACTTGTAGACACGTTTTTTCAAAGACCACTTGATACTGAATTCAAAGGGATGTGTGTAGCCAAATGTGTTTCAGAATACCACGTTACTTCAAGAATCATTGATAATACTGAAGAGAAGGATATGAATGACTCAAACAATGAAAAAGTCCAGTTTACCAACAATCTAGCACAACCGAAGGAACGCCTCAAGAAATGTGCAGTTAAAAGATATCCAAGAGTTAGGTTTCAACAAGATAGAGAAAAAATTTATCGAAGTATTATGCACTTGTACTTGCCATTTACAGAGCAAGATTTTAAACACCAATGTTATCATACTTTTTAAGACTACTTTCTTCATGGCAACAATGACCAGACACCTGTTTGGGAAGTAGTAAAAAACAATATGACTCAATTTGAAACACGTGCAAAGGATTTAGATACATTGTGGGAAAAGATGTAGTCCAGTCCTGACTAGAGGATGCATGGGCACATTTACTTCTTCAGTCAGAACTTGAAAGATAAGAAATTTCCAATGAACTTGAAAATCAGTCAGTTGAAGTAGATCCAAAAGAACTTATGGAACAATTGTTGATCTGCAAAGTAGAGATGATGATACATCCACCACCCAAAATGACGACTACAGTGAAATGCTTTCGATTGAAACTCTACAAACGCCCTGTTCTGAAGAAACGATTACATGTATTCCTAGGAAACTAAGTAATGAGCAGAGGCAACTGTTTTACCACATACACAAAATGGGGAAAACAAAAGGTGAGTGGCAAATTCACTCACCCTTTGCACATATTTCTCACAGGGGGAGCTGGCACAGTCAAGTACCAACTGATTATCTGTATTACACATGTGTTGTGGAAACTTCACACAAATATCAGAAACACCAGATGACATAACTGTTTTTGGTTGCCTTTACTGGAACGGCTGTGTTCAACATAAAGGGTCAGACAATATATTCATCCTTTAATATTAATAGTACCTCTCTTCGAAACAAAACACAAGATGAAGATCTTCTGAACAGTCTGCAGGTTAAATACCGCAGCCTTCAATTATTAACAGTGACGCGGTTTCAGTGGTAGATCAACATATGCTGCCATACATACATACATACCAGGCTGCAACAATGAAAAGAACGAACCATTTACAGCCATTTGGAAATGTTGGCATTTTAGGTGTAGGGGATTTCCATCACGTACAACGTGTTAAAGGAAAGCCATTGTTCAAACAAGACCTTGGTGCCATTACTGGCTGGTGGCATTTATTTTCTGTATACACTCTCACCAGAGTTATGAGCCAAAACGGCGACATGCACAACTGTTGAAAAAAAGACAATCAATTGAACCAGGTGACTAGGTCGTTGCATTCTTGCATTGTTTCAAAAATACCTACTGACACACTCTTCATTGCAGTTAAGTGACAAAATGTTGAATTCATATTCAAAACATGCTCCATTCCCTTGGAAATCTTATCGAGGTTATACAAGCAGCTGACATCATATGGACCAAATCTGGGCTTCTGGAGAAGTTGAAAAAGCCATCTCTTACTACGAATTATTGCTACCAGTCAAAGTGCATGCGGCAAAAGGTGCCCGTGTTATGCTCACAGCTAATGTTGATGTGACAGATGGGCTTGTCAATGGTGTCATAGGACCAGTCACCACTATTATACATGGTGCTATAGCGTATGGACAGCCAAAAGTTATTTGTACCTTTTTGATGATTCTCTCGTGGGAAAGAACTGTAGGAGACAAAAATCCAACAGCACACAACACCGACACTGCCTGTATTGTATTACATCCACATAAAGATGTACATCAGTTAAAACTGAATCATGTAACACGTTATCAGTACCCATTAAACCTAGCATGGGGGTTGACTATTCACAAAGAACAAGGTATGACTATGGCAAATGCAACAATTTCATTTTATGGTACATTTCAACGAGGAATGACATATGTAGCTCTAAGTCATGTCAGTTCACTACATGGCTTAAGCATTTATTCCTTTCAGTCCAGGTAAATCTACTGCAATGATATGGTAGAAACAGCAGTTAGATCAATGACACCATGTGAGGTTTCCAGCAGTAATCAATTGCTGTGTATACCACCATGTATGAATTTCAAGGTTCTTCACCACAACACACAATTCTACCACCCCAATACAAAAATATTACATCAAATAACGAGTTAAAGGAAATTGACATCATATGTCTGTCTTAATCATGGCTAGCGTCCAAAAAGGTAGATAATTTGCAAATAGCAGTCTTCAATATCCATAATTCAGAATTGCAAAATAGGGGAAACGGTGTTGATGTATATATTAAAGACATCTATAGTGTGTGTTGTCCATCTACAAGAAACTGTGCATTCCTGCTTCTCATTGCCAAGACAGTTTCATCTTGCCCGTTCACAGTCATATACAAACCACCAGAAATTACATCAGCCAACTTTATGCGTATAATAGACAAACTACTGCAAGGAATGGACAATTTTGAAGCTGATTACAAAATCCTACTTGGTAACTTCAATCATGAACACTATAATTATTCAACATTCGAAAACTTCAAAACTATGAGTAATTGATTGCAGATTCAACAAAAGCAAGGAATGCCGTCCTTGATTCTATATACATAAGACCAATATCATGTAAAGTTGGGGTATTAAACACACATTACAGCTATCATGAACCTGTTTACCTTGCAAACAGTATTCAGTGATTATCTGCCAAGGGAGCTGTGAGGGATGGAGAAACATCGACCAAATCTGTTAGACTGTTTGTACTTGAGAGTGATTTAATCCTTTTCAGGTACCTAAATTTGATTGACATGTCTCTTTGTTCTTATTGTTTAACCACTGTTGACTTTCCTTCTTAATGACGATCCCCTACTTTCAAAACCTAGTAATCCTTAAACAAAGACCATTGTCAAGATAATGCTTTAAAGATCTCTGCGCAGCTGACAAATGTGAAACGTTTTCACCGTTTTATATCAAAACGACTGTTAGTAACCCAAAATTAGATGATTTTTGAGCCAATCTGCAAAAAAATTGTAAAGAATCTATTCGTTTTTTGAAGTACCATAAAGTTACCATATTTAATCAAAGCAGTTGTCCTTTACAGTCTCAGTGTTTTAGACTGTAGATACTTGAGTTGTGTTAAACCCAGTGTAGTAACACGTTGTGGCCACTTTTCATACGGAACATGAACAGGTAAGCTTGATATGAAACGAGGAAATGGAAGATGGATCATAGTTTCGGGTTACTATGTTTAAGCACACTTAAGTTGTACAATTCCATTATTATTCTAATTTATTCATTAAGTAAGGAATATGTCCTTTTGATGAACTATTCGGAGTCAAAATTTTGATAATGACATTTCAAACGGTTCCGGATTACTCCTGAAATAGCGGAACAAATATCTATGTTCGAAATGTAACAAGGAGATACACTGTAATCTTTTAAATGGTGGGACCTGGCGGCACAAGGTGAAATAAATTTGACTTTCCTTGACGACTGGCAATGTTTTACCAATGGGTGAAATCATCATATGACCTCTCTCAGATGCAGCAGACGACAAGTCCTTTTGTATCTACTGCCATACTAAACTATTATGTAAACTATTTTGTAACGCCAGACAATGCAATAGCATAAACATCACAGGTAAAGATCTTCCAAACACGTCCCCTGGATGCAGATGACTCAGTTTTGGCACAAGCCATTAATAGTGCACGATCAGCTACGCCACCACCAGCACCAGTTGAACAGAAGAAGTCATCACCAGTAAAGAGTATGGCTTTTGTCGTTGGCATCATATAACAGGTACGTATTAAAATTCATAGACACACAGTACTTTTTCACTTGCAACAGCAACAGAATATGATCTTACTATAAACTTAAACATCAGATCGAACCATGAAGGAGAAAGCGTTTTGGACCAACTTTAATAGTTGTTGCATTTTGGGCAGAAAGATGTTGCATTTTGCACCAACTTTCATAGTTGTTCTCTTTTGGGCAGAAAGTTGTTACATTTTGGACCAAATTGTTGCATTTTGGTCAGTTGCTACAAAATGGGTCGTAACATGCCGGAGAATGTCTAAAAGCAATCAGGGGGTACAATCTATCACGTAAGGCTTCTTACTGTTGCTGTACGGGTGCACTTCTTAACTTGTAAAAATCTTGTCTTTAATTGTTGTTTGTACCCAAGTGTATAAGGGTCCTTGTATTGTAAGGTGGGTAAACAAGATCCGAATGAACTCATGATCATAATAAACAAAATTGGTGTTCATTATGGAAGCGAACAGTGGTTTCAGAAGTATCAGTTTGTGGCTAACTTACCATAATCAGTACAGAATACGCAAATAATACTGAAGCAAGCGGCTAAAACTTTAAAAGGTTTACGTACTGTAGCATTATGGGCATTTAATTGTATGCAGAGTATGTGCACGTGCATATCCGGTTGAAATAACGCTGTTGAGCTTAAAGGGCAAATTTTGTCATCCCAAACAGTTCAAAATCTCCCAACTATGCAACTTGTAGCGCCTCCCATAACTGTTTACTGCTTCTATTTGTGCAGACACAAACCTATTTACAAGCACTCTCTTTGCATTGTATGGAATGTGAGTTAGACTGCATCTCTTGAGTTTTCAAACTTTGCTGTCAATAAAAGAGCAGTCACCAACTGATTCCCTACACTAAAAATATACTTTGGGGATGACTGTATGTCTTAAAGAATATTTTTTTACTGCCAAAGCCAGCCTAGGAATATTCACACTGCTAGGCTCTAGCAAGAATCGTTTTTGAGAACTGCTTTCAAAATTGTACTGCTCTGACACCGATTCCTTACATTTCAGTGGCGTAGCCAGGAGGGGCAGGGGGAAGAGTGCCCAACAGAAATTTTGGGGACGCTATTGGCGATGTCGAAAAAATGTAAGTGAGCCAAAAAAAAGTTGAGCAATAAAAAAATACGGCCAGAGGAGGGAGGGATGCAGGGGTGGCTACGGGTGTGTGGGGTTCAGGGTAGTCATAGCCCCTATCGGAAAGGTTGTCCCCCCCGCCGGGTAATTTTAACAGATTTTTTTTTCTGGGAGTCATAGTCGATAGGATGAAGTATGCAGTCAACGACGGCGACTAGTCTCCCCGACGGATTACCTGTTTTTGCTCTCAAGAGGACAATTTCTCTTATAAGAACCCAAACTTTTCGGCGGGCTACGCGCGCTAAAGAGTTCCTCCAGTTTCTTCAATACTTCTATTCCACATAAGTCCTGTCAACCTCTCCAAGTAACAGGTAGGCAGAGTACACAGGTTATGGAGAGGTCGTAAATTTCTCATATCACAAAGCCTAGTTGCTGTTCTGTTGTGTGTGTCATGCGGTAGGTCAGCTGGTGTACGACCCACGGAGTAAAGTTTGGCTATTCCATCGGGTAGTCCAGGTGGTTTCGACACAATGTATGTTATCCCCGCTACGGTCTACAACCCCTACAGTTTCTTTTTTTCTCTTTGTTCTCAATGACTACATTTGATTTTTGTTTAAGCCTACCAAAAGTTTTTGCCCACTTCACGCGCTTTGAAACTTCACGATTAAGATACAAAAGAAGTTTTCAGTGTGTAACTCAGCTTTTGAAGTATCAAGTGATATTGTGCAAAATATATCCTGCAATGACATGAGATGGTTAGACTCATTCATATTCCCTCCTCACCACCCCCTCAAAATAGGTGCTGTCGGAAATTGGGGTTGTTGGCATGCCCTGGCCAGCTGTCGGGAATATTCTGTATCCACCCATGGTTGGTTTACTAATATTGGCTTTCAAAAGGGTCATTTCTGTGATGAAACCCCAAATTTTCGGTACTCTTTGCCCACTCTTCCTCAGTTCCGTTACTTTTAGCTAATAAAGTGCAAACCATTTCCACCTTTTCAAGTAACTTAATAAGACTTAGCAGAATTCATGGATTTATGTAAATGTCGGGAATTTCATCTCATTTCGCTTAACTTAAAGTTAATGTTCTCTTGTCTCTGTCGGGTGGTACGGCTAGTGATTCGAGGAGGGAAGTACAATGTAAGTTGTGCCCGATAGAGACCAACTGCCCGAACAATTGACCTATATACAGTAATCTTTAAATAAGTACAAATTCTTTTTAGTGTAGGCTTACCCAAAAAATTTTCGCATCTAAGGCCTTCCAGACGGCAAAAAAAAAAAAAAAAAAATCAAAAGGGGCTCCCCCTTATACCTCCTCCCCTAGGACGGCGGTCCATTTTGCCCCCTCGAACAAAAAACTGGCTACGCTCCTGTTACATTTAGCACCTTTCAGTGTCATTGGCAGTTATTAAGTGACATTTGAGTGCATGAACATAATAACTAATTTATGAATAACGAAACAGCATAGACCAATACAGCTGATAAGTGACATCTGAGTGCATGAACATAATAATTAATTTATGAATAACGAAACAGGATGGACCAATACAGCTGGTTTGACCTTAATTTTCCCTTAAGTCGACAAGAGTAGCGTAACTTTAAAGGGGCTTATTTAGTTGGCTCACAAAATTCATGCTTTTTTCACACCTGTTGAGATTTACTCACATATTGATTGTAAATGATCAAACTATGAGATTCTGCACATCTGAATCACAACTGAAATGGCAATGGTAGGGTAATAAATGATTTCAATCATTTATTACAACTTTAGGACCAGACACTATTACCCATTATGTAGTAATCATATGCAATCCCAGTACACAAAAAATAATACAATTTCTCACATTTTGAGACTCTGTAGGAAGTAAAACATGAGTATTGAGGCTAATTAGAAGCAGTGTCATGCAATGATTTCCTTCATACTCGTCACAAAAATAATCGATCTCACTCAATGAGCCCCTTTAAGCATTGCGTATTATCAGGACGAGTTAAGGCATCATTAAAGATTTTAACATACATGCTAGAGATCTGCAAAAAAGAGCAATACGCTTACTACTCGAGAAGCATATATAGGAGAAGTGTAAACCACCTTCCGTTGGGAAGAAAAATTCGGATATCTGATCGGATGCAAATTGGAGTAAAATTTCCTACTGCTTTCGAAGACCACTTATTGAAACAGTTCGATGTAATTCACAGAGGTTTGCAAATATAAAGGATGTTGTCCTCGGAAAAGTAGTGGCGAGAGTTTATAGTCGCCCTACATTTCTATCTAGAAATTACCCCAGCCAACACTTACTCCCCTTGTCTTTCTACTCCTGTGGATTAAGACACAATACGTTACATGATCCAGAGAAGTGCTGTGTAATAAACATTCAGAGTAGACGGTATTCCAGGAGAATTATATGTCACAACTCTTTCAAAAAGTTGCATTGTCGATGTTATGAAACTATCTCACAAATGATACACATTATAAAACAGTGTGTTCATTTGAAAGACTTTGCATAGGCTAGATATTGCGAAGAAAACAACATATATTCTAGGCTGATTCCCATACGCTAAAAACCAATACTGACCTAAGCCAAGATATTGCACTTAAAGAAAGTAGAGCATTTTAGCTCTAATTTTGAATCAGTTCTAAGTGTTTAAGAACCAGTAATGAAGAATGGCAGCAATGTTATTTTAAAAGTTACAAATACAAAGGTTGTTACTCACTTGTGTAGAAGGCAAAATAACAGGAGATAGTAGTGTAACTGTATGAAAAAAATACTTCAACTGTAGATTATTCGATGGTAGAAGACTTTACAACATCGAAATTCTAACACAATTTGCATCGTCGGTCTGATGACATTGCTAATCATGTTATTCTTAACGTTATCATGTTGATAGGAATACAACTAAGTTGCAGTCCAATAGAGTCCAAGGCTCCAATTTAAAATCAGACCACGGAACTAATGACACATTCCACCTAACCAGCTACTACGGTCAATAAAAATACCCGAAGAAAACGGTCACAATAGACTATAGTTCCCTTGACTTCAGCTCCCAGCATTCCTCATGTTTTCCTCGGAACAGTTTTTCGGATGGGTACCCAAAGTACAAGTTGTGCTCGCACAGTTATGCACTGCGCAAAGGTTTGCAAAGCTTAGCCTTTTAAGGGAAGTTGATACAATGCCTACAATAAATACATTTGCGACCGATAAATAGTTAAGTGCCTTAACGCTGTCTTTCGATCCACGGAGCTTCGAAGGTGCCATAGGACTGATGATGGTGAGATAATTTATCTGACCAAGAGGACATACTGTCAGTAGGATAACGTGACGAGCTAATTACTTTAACCCTTTTCCATAAGTGGAGTGTCAGTGACGCTCCGAAAAAGAGGCAATTATTAAAAAAATCCAGCTCTTTCATACAACATCCAATAGTTTTTATTTTACCTCCACAAGAAAGCCAACCAAAAAAAAAAAATTATGGAACCCTACCTTTTTGGAGGGCTGCTACGTGATATTTTGAGCTAAACAATCACCAAAGTGATTGTTTACATTCAAAAATCGTCCAAAAAGTAAAAAAAAATACAAGAAATGAGGTGTTGTTGGAAAAAATTCATTTCAGCTCTTAGAAAACCCCCAGCCTACTCATTTTTTCTGAATACCTTGGAACCTAAACAAACACCATGAGAGACAAAATTTATGATAGGGGGCGATTTTGGTGAGATTTCAAGTAAAATTGCCAAAAAGGCCTTATTTTAGTCAAAAAACGATATTTTTGGCCCAAAAGTTGAATATAAACTCCAAATTTATAATTCAACAACGGTAAGCCCGATCTTTTCCATTCAAACGGCAAAATGTTCATTTAGATCAGGCTACCAAGAAAAATGAATAAATGGCAAGGGTAGGGTGAGTTGCAGGGGCTTGAAGTTGTCGACAGATGCCATTTTCAAAAGATTGTCAAAATCAGTCATAAATCTACAATTTTAGCCTAAAAATCCCCTTCAAATATCATAAATTATAATCCCCAACCCTCCCTCTTTTTCACGCACTAAAACGTCCATTACCAACTACCGTACCAGGTACCAGGTAGTTCAATTCATATGCTATCTTTGTTTACATTCCACCCACGCTGTGTGTGCACAGTGGATGGAAGTCAATGGAGATTAGTGTAGGCTACTGCTGCATATAGTATGTGGACAATTTGAAAGTAAACAAAAAGTAAAATAGGCACATCTTTCTCATTTGTGGTCCAATTTCCTCAAATTTGATATCAAATAAAAGACAAAATACTGCCTAACAATCTCCTGCACAATAAACACCAACAAAGCGTTATGACGTTATCTAATTTGCATATTTGTCAAAACCCTATGACGTCATCTAATTTGCATATTTGCATACGTAATGTCATTAATTTTCAAAAATAAAATTTTCATTCAAGTTCTCCTTAATTGCACTTTCCAATGATGTACAGGTTTTTACAGAGAATATTTTTCTAACTCAAGCAAAAAGTTCCTGAAACTATTCCTAAGACAACTGCAAAAATTGCCGTATGAAAAAGGCATCGACATCTGAACTAAGTAAGTCGTAAGTTGTAAGATAATTTACGTGAACAAGGAGACGTTTGAATTTACGAAGTCAATATTGTGAGATAATTATTCTGACCACGTCGACATCCTAATTTAGTAAGTTAACATGGTAGAATAACATATCTGACAAAGTCGACATGCCCTAATTGGTAGTCGAAATGCTGAGATAATTTATCTGACCGATATTTCTTTCTACTTCAGGAGTCGACATTGTGAGGTACTTAAAAACAAGTTGATGGAACGCCACTAAAGACCTGTGTGTATTTTCAACATTTCAGGACACATGTGTCGACACAAGTTGCCACAACACCTTATTACCGAAAATGTTGACAGTGTGTACAGAGCAAAAAAGTTGGCAACATGTATACCGACATGTGTCGACACATGCTGTCAAATAATTCAGAATCAATTTTCCAGCAACATGTGTCTAGGCTCTGACTAATCAGAAATCATATTTGAATCAGCTGATCCACCTGTAGTACGTGACTTTGACAAAATGGCAGCCCCCATATGGAATGGACAAATGCCAAAGTGGAGGATTTGATTAAAGTTGGGGAGAGTAGTTCCTGTCTGTGGGACGTTCAGTCGAAAGCATACAAAGACAATTACCTCAAAACTGCTACTTGGCATGAGATAGGGGAAAAAATTGACACCACTGGTATGTTTACTCAACAACAGCTATTATGAGTGTTTAGGCATAGTGTGATGCACAGCCTATGCTAGGCCTATCTACAGTAGTTAGTACATCTGTAAATATGACTGTGTAGTAGTATACTGTATGTAGAGGGGGCAGTACTTGGCAATGGTATGGTAATTTATTAAGAATAGTGCACTCCTGAATACCACTGCGATACTTTTTTAGCCTGTTTGGGGATAATGATCTGTCATAAACAGCAAACAGCCAGGCCCCTTAAGTTGTTTATCATCCATTGATTGTCAAAAATGAGGTGATGGTGGGATAATTTTTAAAATTTTGTTACAGAGAACACAACTAAATATGAAATGATCACAGAACGAGCGTTCGTTACTTTAATTTACATGTAAATGAACAGCGAGTTAGCGGCCTCATAGGCTAGAACACTTCATTCGGTCAAACAATGTTTTATTAGCTTCATTTTCAGGATTTCAAATGTGTTAAAAAATCAAGTTCAGTGAGGACCAAAGTGTTGGTGAGGGTGGGGGATGATGAAAAACTAACGAATTATTTTTATGGGGCCTTTTAGTGTTGTCTCATGCTCCGAATCTATCTGTACACAGTGTTTCTTGATTGGAAGAAAATTAGATGTAACAGTGATCTTGCTTCCTCAAAGTGTGACTCGCTTTATTTGATCATTATAATACATAACATGTGCTGGATTATGGCTCAACAACAAGACTTTTTGCCACAATTTCCATCGCAGATACCTTGTGCAGATTAAAGGTCAACAGACCAATTCGGACTGCCTCAAGTCCTACAGTTTTCTCAAGGATGACACTAGTTCTATGAAAATTAGCCCGGACAGGTTTCAAGTGGGTGATTGTCATGAGGGCTATTTTAAGGGTGGGGGAAATTTGACTGAGGGTAATTGCCTAAGGGAAATTGACCCGGTCAATTGTCCAGGGGGGAATTGTCCTGATACTGGATCGGAAATATTTCATTTTGGGGCAATCGTGTGTATCAGTGTTTCCCAATTCGTGTAATAGCATGGTGGGACCCAGCTAATTTCATAATTTGTCTTTTGTCCCAGCTATGAAAAGTGCCACCCAACTAAAATTGCCTTTTAAATAACGGATTTTCTATAGGCTATCCATTTAAAAATTAGGGGGGCGCCATCGGCGACCAGGGGCCATGCCCCGTCCGGAAAGCCTGCCCTTGTCGGGGAAGTTTGTTGATCTCGTTGGGAAGGTCCGAGAGCCAAAAGAATTGTAAAAAAAGAAAAATATAAAAAAATTGAGAAGGGCCCGATGGAATATATGGGAGTTTCCCAAATGTTAACTGTCATTTCGTGGATCCCATCTCGATTATCCCCCTCCCCCACCCTTACCTCCTGCATCAAATCCATTGAAAGCCCACCCCCTTCGAGCCGCCTGTCAGAACCCTCCCCCTCCTTAGTTACGGACCCAGGTGGCTAGCCCGCCTCCCTTCGTGACTTAAACATTCAAAGAGAAAAAATAACAAAAATGGAGAAAGAGAAAAATGACAAAGTAAAAAATGTACGTGTTGTTGTAGGGGGCAGGGTGAGACGCACGTCGGGCGTGAGACTTCTGGACTCCCCGAACGTGGACCCCCGTCGGTGAAATCCTGGCGCCACCACTGCTAAAAATGTCTTAACACCCGGCTAAATTTGCAATAAAATGTCAACTCAGTGAAAATCCGCAATGTTCACCCACCTAATAAAAACTGAGTTAAGAAAGAACTCAGTCTGGTATATAGGTGGTTATTAAACTTTGTTAATTTCTTTCAGCTGATGAACTAAAGAAAAAGATGAAATCTCTTCGCTTGTTGTATTTAAAGGAGAAAAATAAACTGAAAGCTGGAATCAAGAGTAGGATTGGGACGGATGAAGTACCCAAATCGACATGGCAATTCCACATCCTGCTACACATTTTGGGAGAAGTAGCGGGCCAGAAATCTGGCAGCAGATCTAACCTGCCCAGCCAAATTAATCCGGTAAGTTTACTTCCAGTCTATTCCAGTTCTTATTATTTTCTCCTGCCAGGGGACAGCGCCAGCTTCCGAATTAAAATGATCGCATAGAACATCTCTAACTACTTTCTATACATCTAAATGTTTCCCCCTAACGCCTGCAGTGGTGTCAATCAATCCTGATAGTTCTGGTCCCTGCGGGATAGCAACAGGCTTCAGTGGCTTTTGTCTCCAGGATCCATCAGTGAAGTCGCCAGGATCAATATCTTCTTAGTCGAACGATCCATTTGGAGCATAGATTGCACGGGAACTGCACTTTGTGCGAAGGAAATTGTGAAGTGTGACAGATGCTACCCCTATTTTTCCACTTTTGTTGGAACAAGTGTTATTGGTTTCATGAAAACCCTAAAACGATTGGCCAGTATGCAAAATGAGTTGAGCTCCTTTGTATGGTTTCATCATGCCACCATTTAATGGGACGGTATCATCTCCAACAAACAGATAGGGCACCAATTAATCTGTACCAGGAAGTTGACATTTTGATGTGATGTGCAGCTCTCCGGTTCCTAGGGCTTTAGTTAGGGATGACTTCTTTAATACACCCCATCAGAAGAACGACTATTCTGACCAACATCAACATAGATGAACTTATACTCTGCATCTACCAGGGCAAGGAGTAAAATACTGAAAGTTCCTTTATGGTTGAAATACTATGACCCACTGTTGTCTGGGGCCTGAATTACAACATGTTTCCCGTCAAGGGCTCCAATATGTTGCAAAATTGCCACTTCGTTGCAAATTCCTCAACTATTGCTTCCCATTGTTCTGTTGTGTTAGGTGTCTGAAATAATAAGAAAAATTCAATTAACTTTTCAGGATGAAGATACTGATGGAAACATGAATCATATTGGTGATAACCCCATGGAAGGGGATGAAGACAATGAGGTTGACCCTGGTGGCCAGGTCCCTGCAACACAGTCAACAAAAAGCCCATTTCAGGAGGTATGAGAATGAGTCAACTAAAAACAAAGACGGGAAGAAGCGGGAGACAGCCTTCTGGAAAAAGCTACTGAAGAAAATCTTTGGCCAATATGCTGCCTCTGAGCTGAAAACTGTAACAGATGGCACGGTCAAAAAGATGGTTTAACACAGGATCCAGACTGTAAGATATGAGTGTACCATGCCCAACCAGGCGTGTTCAGCAACTTCATCTGGCACCCCGCGAGGCTTTACTCAGATTGGCCCCAGATCTTTTGATCCACACGTTGCCAAACCCATAGGCCAAAAGGACGCACCACCTCCTTTTGGGCCCGGACAATCTCTTTCTCTCTCTCACTCCCCTTGTCCATCATCCTCTACCTCAACTGACATTTATACCGGTATGACTTACATATCATTCTGAATTATTTCCTGTCAGAAACCATATCAAAAGGAAAAAGAGACATTGGCAATACGTCCTTTTAAAAGAAGTTTGTAAGAATAGTTGCAGTATGTCTGCAACAAGGGTTTTCAGAAAAAGGCATCAGTTCTGGTAATTATCATCATTACATTAAAATATTTGAAGCTGTAGTTTGGTTTGTTTGGTTTGTTGTTGTTTATGTTTAAAAAAAAGAACAACTATAGGACAAGAGGATTAACAATCCGGGGCTGCGTTTCAGTCACTTTACTTAAACCAAGCAAGAAAATTTATTCAGTTAAGCAAAATTTACCAGAGATTGATAGATGCTACTCTTGTGTGATTTATTTACATGTTTATCAATACGTGTCAATAAACAGATACTCTTTAAGTATTTTGTTATTTTTTTCCCTTAGTTTTCCCAAAATTTTTATTCAGCCCATTCATCATGACTGTCGAAAATATACCCTGAAAGCAGGGAAGTGATTTTTTTTTTCACTCTGGTGTTTGCTTTACCTTCTGGGATCATACATTCACACTCTGCCTCCAGTGGCGTGTGCATGATTTCGAAGGCGGAGGCACAACCTGTGACTCACCCGACTGACATGGAGGAGCACCGAAGGTGTACCACGAGCGCGTAGTTCGAGATTGCACGCATGTGGTCCATGGGCCCTCGTTAAGGCCCTTGGTGGGGTCCGGAGTAACACTAACCCTTAACCCCGGAAGCTCCTGCAATGTAAGGTAATAAGACTGCCGTAAATTGGTGATGGAGAACTTATTGATCGGTTTTTTTTTTTCGTTTCAGATTTTGTAAAATTTGATGTCAAAGACGGAGAGTTCAGGTTACTCAGAAACCAGCTAATAAACTTCAGAATCATATCCATGAGATGAGCAAGCCTTGATAATTTTATTTTGATCGGAGAAATAACTCTCTCATAATCTCATTCTGTTGGCTAATTTGAAGTTTTGAGTGTTCGGTGTGTCTTTTCAATCTTTCCCTGTTCCCCTAACCTCAGGGACGGTGCCAGGGTTTGCCAGACGGGGGAGGGTTCCCCGACGGCGTGCAGCGACCCGAAGCCTCTACAGCCCCGGTGCCGTGGAGGGGTTGCTGAGGGGGAAACGCAGAAAGCCTGTATACTATACCATGCCATTTCTGGGCATATATTGCATAGAATTTGTATATAACAGAGGAACATAGTTCCGCGCAAATTTAACGTCTTTCCCGGAATCTAAACTGTTAATTTGCATAGTGCGCGAAGCCCGCGAATATATTTTGGGTAAGCCTACACTAAAAAGAATCTGTACTTATTTAATGCTTAAATAGGTCCATCGTCCAGGCAGTTGGACCAAATGGGGGGTAACTGTCATTGTACTTCCCTCCTCAAGTCCTTATCCGTACCATTTGATAAACACAAGAAAACAAAAGGTTTTAGCGAAGTGAGATGAAATTCCCGACATTTACGTAAATCTATGTATTCTACTTGAATGAGGTTACTTGAAAAGGCGGAAGAGGAAAGTACTGTATTTAGCCAGAGGTAATGAAACTGAGGAGTGGGAAGTATACCGAAAATTTTGGGTGTTATCGCAAAAATGACCCTTTTGAAGCCAAAATAGTAAACCGACCGTGGATAGCGACACAATTTTGCCGACAGGGGCCGGGTCATACCAAGGACCCCCAGTTCAAACAGCCTCTATGTCGAAGTGGGGGGGGGTGGTGAGCCTAACTATATCATGTCATTACAGTTCATATTTTACATAATATCACCAAATACTTGAAGAGCCGAGCCCCGCACTGGATAGGCCTAGTGTTCTTTGCATTTGAATCGTGATATTGTAAAGCGTGCGGAAATGTTTTGGTTAGGCTAACACAAAACACGTATGAAATCATTAATCAAAAAAAAAAAAAAGAAACAAAAAGAAAAAAAAAACTGTAGTTGGTTGTGGACTTTATCTGGGATAACATACTTTGCATCGAAATTACATGGACAACTCGATTAAATAGCCAAACTTTGTTCGGTAATTCACTCACCAACTGACCGAATCGCATGACAAACACAAGAGAACAGCATTACTACGCTTTGCGATATGGGATGAAATTTTACGACCTCTACATAGACTATGTACTCTGCCTACATGTTACTTGGCAAGGTGGACAGAACTTGTGCTATTTAGATATGTGAAATGGAACTATTCAAGAAACTGGAGTGACTCTACAGAGCGCAGAGCGCGCCGAAAATTTTGGGTTCTTATTAGCAAAATTTTCCTCTTAAGAGCCGCACGGGTAAATCGTCGGGGCGACTAGTCCCCGTCGGGGACTGCATACTTAACTGCTTTAAAGTAATCGACTAAGACTCCTTGACGAAACTTTAAAAATTCCCTGAAGGGGGCAGCCTTCCCCGACTTGGGGCCATGGCCCGTTGCCCTCACCTGGGGCCACTCGTGCCTAACCCTTTAATCCCCCGACTTAGTAATTTCCCCCGACTGACTTCGGAGGTGGGTGCCTGTGCCCCGCCCCCTTCAAGCACTTTACTGCCTCCCCCTCCCCAACCATGTGTAAGGAAATTCCTAATTGGCATGGCTTCAGTGTATACGGTGTACGAATTTCGTGTATCTGCCCTAAGGAAATTACCTTGAGATATTCATCCACCAAGACCTGGTAAATTGCCTCACAAACCTCTGGAACTATGCGTGATATGGTAGTCTTAGGTATCCAGTACAGGTACCAAAGGCTGGAGTATAAAATCACCTGCAAGAAAGGAAAGAATTGGTATCTAAAAACTAAGACCAGGGGTATTAATACGGGGGTGTAGGGGTGTGACAGCCCCTGTGAAAATCAAAAGTCGGTCTCTGAGCTCCAAAAAGTCGGTCTCAAATCCAGTTCAGTATGCCTTTAATATAGAAGACCAGACATGAACTACATTTGATACCTTACTGAAATTGGAATTCCGGCAGAGATGAAGTTAAAGTGAAAAGGTTGCCCGAACTTTCTACTGAGTTCGCGAATTTTTGATCGAGTGCCCGAAAAACGTGTAAAATTTTCGCGCGCTTTGCGCCCATGCAGTGGTTTAGTGGTCTCTTTTTATGCACCTGAACTGCAACGAATTTCGGACAACTTTTTGTGATTCGGGCGAAACATTTTCTGCCCCTCAATTGGAAAAGTCCCGTACGCCTATGATCATTACTACTGTCCTGTAAATTGTAATTATCTAGTAAATCCTGATCGTACAATCAGTGGCGTACGCAGGGGGAGGGGGCATTGGGCCATGTCCCCTCTCACGGATGCCTTTTTTTCTTTTAGATCCTAAAAATACGTAATTTTGTAGCACAAATTTTACTTCAAAAGGTAACATATGTGGCACCAGATTGCATATAAAGACACCCAATTTTTCAAAAGTTTCCAAAGGGGGAGGGGGACACCTTCTCTCCATAAACCCCTTCCCCAGGCTGGCGATCACACAACATACTGCATGGCCCCATTGAGAGAAATCCTACGTACGCCACTGAGCACAACTATGTCAATGGAGTTGGTCTCCAAGAAATGTAGCTGGTCCCAAAATAGGTCACCCCCCGTGAATTCATGCTCCTGACTAAGACCCAAGACCCAGTAAGGGTAAGGCCCTGGGAAAAATTGAAAATAACTGGATAAAGATAAATAAAGGTCATGAAATGTAATTTCTTCAACATTCAAAGCTTGGGGAAATGCACTCAGCCAAGCCTAAATAGTCACAATTGATGATACACTCGACAAAGGTGCCAAGAATGGTCAATTTTTTTTTCTGGAGCTCTCACCTGATGCAAGGTATCGCAATGTTAACGCAAGTCTTTCTCCTGCAGGAATGGGGACCCTTAGATGGGTTTCTTGCTTTCTTATAAGGGGTTCAACTTTACATAGTAGCTCCTCGAAGGCCAATTCGTCCATACGAAGAAAATTCATATGGAAGGGCCTGTCTCCCACCCTGAGCTCCTTCCAGAAACAGTGGTAAGCCCCAAGTTGCTCTCTCATGGTGATCCAGGGCCTTGGCCATAGCCTCTTTTGTTGGACCTTTCGCCGTTTCTTTTTCCTCTATGCAACAATTGTCAATATTGTTACAGCTGCTCCCAAAACACATTTTCAGCCTTCTGAATCTTCCTTCCAAAATCCTGCTTTCCCGCTCACTTTTGGCAACATGTTGCTCAAGTGTGTCGCAACATGTGTCTGCGACATGTGTCTAGTGTATACAAGGACAAAATTTCTGTGTTCAGGTGTGTCGGCAACATGTGTCGCCACATGTGTCCCGAAATGTTGATAGTTTACACAGGTCTTTAGTTTTATGAGCTCAAGCAAGAGCAGGTGGAAGAGAAAATGTGGTACGTAGCCAGTTGATCCCTCTAGACTTTTCGAAGTAGAAAGCGTCACGTTCCCCGGACGGGCATCAGCAAAAACCTCTCAAGCTATGGGGTATGTACAGGATTGTGACGATTATAATGAAGCATTTCAATATCTTGAAAATACCTTTGATAAATACTAAAAACACAGCAAAATCACAATTTTACATTTTTTTGACACGGAGTAGGTGTGTTGTAGGAGGGACGACGGACTGTGTTAGGGTTCCATTGGGCTTTGGAACAACTGTTCCACTACTGCTATCCAAAACGAATTCATGTGACAATTGCGTATGAAGTTTGTCTTTGAGAAGGGGGAAGCCATCAAACCCCTGTATGCGGCTTAGTCGATTCTAAGACGAATGATATCGTTCGTAAGACAAACATACTGTCTGTCCTTTCATCAGAAATAAATGTTTATAAGGAGTGCTAGTACCCGTGAGAACACCTAGAGTCCAATCATACATGTTGGTGTACCTCTCCGGCGAAACGTTATGGCTCCTACTTCGTGAGTCTAGTGAGGTCCAATGGCTGCACACCACTTTTTTTGTTTTCCTCCTGCTCGCTGGGTTGTGCTTGTAAACCTACGGTATACTGCCCAATTAATAAAAATGATGATGATGATGATGACGATGACGGTGACGGTGACGGTGACGGTGACGGTGACGGTGACGGTGACGGTGACGGTGACGGTGACGGTGACGGTGA
>WURT03646633.1:0-19422 GCA_009936505.3 Holothuria glaberrima | reverse complement strand
TATTACACACGCTATGTGTTCAGGAAATTTGTGATTGTCTCGGAAGTGTTAATTCACTCATTTAGGTGGGTAAAAAAGGGCGAATAGGTAAAATTACATACACATTGCGTTGTTTTACCTATTTAGTTTTTTGTGTGTAGCTGGAGGACCCGAAAGGAATAATATTTCTGTGCACCCCTTCTAGGTATGCATCCCAGGTCCGAAGGTTAATCCGTTACATAAGAAAATCCTGGGGTGCATCTATGGCAGGTTTCCGAGTGCTCTTTTAAAACTTTTGCAAACAATAACACCCTCTCGTAATATGATCGCATATTATCATTTAATCACCTAGGCGAAAAAATGTGCCTAGACAGGATCTGAATTCGCTCCTGTTCATTACTATTTTCCTACTATAATCACAATTATGCTACTTTTCTCAACGAAAAACAACAATTTTTCTTCTTAACAAACGGCATTTCATAAACAAACGATACTGTCAGAAACCATCTATTCAGTGACATATAATATTGTTACCCTCTAGGCCTCTTTGATTCTTGACAACTAGTATAACATAAAATAATGAAATTAACATCACAGACATTACTTATCATAATTTCCTCCGGGATTGTACCATATTTGGCACAATTAAAAACAAAATATTATCGACTTTTATCCATATTTCTCATGCAGCAAATTGATTTTTTTGCCCACCATAGTGGAGCTTCCTGTGCGCTTATATACCAATGCCTACCTTGGAAGCCATGATGCATTTAGATTTCACTACACGAGGTAAATGCCTTGCAATACGTCAAGCGTCGAGTAACTTACGATCACACTCAACGAAGTTGTTTAACCACACTTTTGGCGATAATGTCCCAAGGGGAGGGAAAGGGAGCGGCACCCCTAAAAAATTCCGCCTCACTAGAAAAGTCAAAGAAACGATTGTCTTAATGCACATTAGCATGTCTTTCTCCTAACAAAATATTTCGCCAGCTTGAAGGAATTCTCTGATTGTTTGAAATTGTAGCTTATAGATTGAAGGTACCTATCGATATCAAGTAGCGCCATGTTTTGGTATTTAAAGTCATTTTTCAATTTTCTGTGCTTCATCAGAATTGATTTAAAAATATTATTGTGCCAGAAATGTGCATACAAATAACGCGATCATAAAAACTAATTCATTTTTAAGTACAGCGAAGTCCCAAATTTTGTATGTACCTGTCAAAATAACATCGTTGACATCTCCAAAAGCAATGGGTCATACAGAACATCATGTGTACACTCTAGTCGGGTATTGTTCTCTGTATCCCTAAAAGCTAACATTAAGATCAGTGTTAGGATGAGGGTTAAGTTAAAATTAGGTGAGGATGCGAGTATAGAGTTACGTATGTGTCGGAATAAAAACATGGCTGAACACAGAAACGCTGGGACATATAGATGAAATCGTTCTAATTGTTTTGATAGAAATACTCATACGTACACGTTCACATAAAATATCGCTACTTTATATTGTTCAGCCGACAGTGCAAACCTCGAGTGGTCTCCCACTCTGACACTTTTACCCTTCGCTTCTCTGATACTTCTTTCCATCACGTTCGCATCACGGCCGCATTAATTTATGGACATGACATACCTATGGTACATTTTCCAAATCCTTCTTGTAAATGTGGTGTTAAGAACGGACAGGGAAAATTGTGACTGATCCTTTAGACAATCGGTAAAAGGGATGACATTGGAACTAATATGTCTACTTCTCAGACCTAAATTCACCTGAAGGGTGACTCCTAACATTCCATTTGAGAGACCCTTTTCAAGGTCACTTAAACTGACATAAGTTGTGGAATGAGACTAACTCGTGACACTATGTACGCAGACAGCGCCACCAGTTGTCGAGTAGCGTTCCAAGAGGTGTGAGTCAAAAATGCCTCCCAGCAGATGGCCGTAAATGACAAGCTTCGAGCCTATAACGTTGCATCCAAAGATTGTTTAATTTATATATCATGATTTAGAAATTTCTTATCCCCCAACATGGAACCTGGCAAAGAAGGCACATTATCCTGTAGGGAAGACAAATTCATGAATTCGAAATTGCTTTACAGCCTCTGCTTAATCCCTTTCTATTATTAAAAATTATTAAAATTATGTGAAACCGAAGGTAATCATATTTTGATATATAATCCACCTGATAACCATATATAGAAATTCAATGATGGGTAATATTTGGCAAGACTCGATTAGTGTTAATTGCAATAAGCGGACAAACTGAACGGTAACACATTGTTCGTTTCACCAAAAACCAGATTTCAAATCGCCCTCCGGAACTTCGATAACAACATAAGCCTAGTATGATGATGGGCTGAATCAAACCCAGTAACATCACCTTCCAAAAGAGGCGAAGGGGTAATACCTGTATCGTTTCGTTTCGTGTATTTGTTTTTCTTCACCATCGAAAATAAAGTTATGAATTCATATATAAAAATGAAGTACACGGAAGTAAAACATAAAAACCCGAGGGGCTTGTCGAGAGTTTTACTCCGGGCCCCAGTACAACTAAACAATGTTACCTTAAGTAGCTGAGTTTCAAGCACAAATAAAGCAGAAAGTAAAATAAATATTTGAGAGAAAAGGGGCGGCAAATTCAATTGATTAGGGAGAAAAGTAATGACTAAGATTACAGGACCAGAACTCACCCCACTCTTACCAACCCGTACCCCCATCGATGAAAGCCCACGGCCTCCCACAAACAAATGCGGAGTGACAACAAATACATGTAATGAACACACAGTTAGTCAATCAAAATAAACGTCGCATATAAATCTTAATAAAGACTACTAAAATATTAGTACTATGCTATGTAGTACTGGGTGAAACCTCTCCGAAAAAAAAATATACTTGGCCTGTTAATTAATGAATCAGGTAATGAGTTCCACAATTTTATAGCTCTGTATCTTAGGGACAACTGTGAAGATGAGGTACGGGATATAGTAGTATGCAGGATAATAGATTGACGAGTAAAATAGATATGGACTAAAAAAATTTTGGTGAAGAATTCTGAAATGATTTAGGTAAAAGGCTGCGCATGAACGACAGGTGAATGAAGCAATGTTAAAATTGATCGTATCGAACGGTTTCAATAGATTAAGAGATCAATACAACTCGTTGGTGTGATCACGAGGTCCGAAAAGAAAATAGCGAACAACTCTCTTTTGCAAATAAACAGGTTGTGAAGGTAGGAGGTTTTTGAACATGACCAAAATGTGGAACAATAAATTATATGAGGATACACAGGAGTAACTTAGGTAAATTTTTTGGAGAAAAGGCTTTGGCAAAAAAAGTCTAAATCTACCAATTACACCGAGTCCTCTGGGAATTTTTGAAGAAATATGATTGATGTGCTCCTGCCAGGTAAGCTTGCAGTCAATTATGACGCCAGGAAAATTTAACGCTTTTGGATGGTTCAAGCTTTTGCCCATTTATGGAGTTATTGAATACATAATGATGACTATTATTAAATACCATAAAATTTTCCTTACTGATATTGAGAGATAGCTTATAAACTATGAACCAATCAGAAAAGAAGCTACGTTTATTAACAACACTGCTTTCAAGTTTATAAGGGTCATACTCAGTGAAGGAAATGTTTGTATCATCACCAAAGAGTATAAAGTCTGCATTCTTAGAAATCAAAATAATATCATTCATATAAAAAATAAAGAGCAAGGGCCCAAGAATTGAGCCCTTTAGTTTAAAATTTTGACGTTACATTGTTAAATGCTGTAAATTGTTACTGTTAGAGAGATAACTTTTAAACTAGTTTAGGGAACTACCCATAATGCCATAGCGCCCAAGTTTCTGTAAGAGAATACCGTGGTCAATTGTGTCAACTTACTTTGAAACTTGGCTTAACCACAACAGGTCGTAGGATATCGCCTTAGATATTTACACTTTAATTGAAAGTCTTTGACAAAACTACACTAAAGTAAAATATAAAAAAAGTTTCAAATGAACTGAGCTTGGTTTTGGAGTAAGGGCTTTATGGTAGATATTTAAGCAGAGAAGGACAAATGTAGTATTAAGTGACGCTCTGTAGTAGATGGATACAGAAGGAATCGATAGTACACCTCAACCTTTGCTCTTGATTCAGCACCCGGAACCCCCCCCCCCATCTTTTCCAAAATATTTGCACGGAAATTCAACACCTGTTTTTCAATTAATTTTCCCCAAACTAAGGGGTAAATTCAAAAATGTTCTTGTTATCTCTTAGATGTAGGATTGTGACATTCCGCCCCAAAAATGTTGATGTTGAAGGCTTCAAGATAGTGTAGACAAAAGGCAAGACGTTCCGAAGAGTGGCGTACGAAGGAATTCTCTTAAGGGGGGCCATACAGTATGTAATGTGATCGCCGGCCTAAGGAGGGGTTAAAAGGGAAGATGGTGTCCCCTTCCCCTTTGAAAATTTTTGAAAAGTGGGATGTTCTTACATGTAATTTGGTGCCACATATGCTACCTTTTGAAGCAAAATTTGTGTTATAAAATTTGCTTTTTTATGAAACTAAAAATAAAGGGCATCAGTGATCACCGGCTTGAGGGAGGGGTATACATGAAGGTTGCCCCCCTTTTTGAAAACTTTTGAAAAATGCAATCTGGTGCCAAATATACTACTTAACCAGTCTCCACAAAATATTACTGTCATCGCTTTTTCCACTATTATTATTATCATCGTCATCGTCATCGTCATCGTCATAGTCATCATCATCATCATCATCATCATCATCATCATCATCATAATCATCATTATTATTATTATTAATCGACATTAAGGCGACACTTGACATTCTAGTGACAGTTTACGTGTCGCCTTATTTAGTTACCATTGAGAAGAAAAAATAATTTTAAGGTCGGAAAGTGGCTTATATTGTTCGTCATTTCTTTAAAATGTATCCCTACAAAATTTGGTTAGGGTAGGGTAAGGGGTAGGGTTAGGGTTAGGGTTGGAAAAATTGATTTTTTTGTGTACAAGTCAATGTAACTGTCGCCCTAATGTCCTATCCACGCTGGTTATTATTATTTTTATTAATACCACCTTTTGAAGTAAAATTTGTGTTGCAAAATGTGCTTTTTTTAAGGAGCTAAAAAAAATTGGCACCTATGGGGGGGGGGAATTGGGAGACAATCCCTCCCCTTAAAATTTTTTGAAAAATTGGATGTCCTTACATGCAATCTGGTTAAAAAAATTTTGTTACAAAATCAGGTATTTTTAGGATATAAAAAATGGCATCCTTGAGGGGGCCATGGCCCAATGCCCCCCCCCCCCCGCGTACGCCACTGGTTCCGAACATGTACCGAGGCCTTCTCTCAGGTACATTAATAAAGAGATTTTCAACAAATGATCGGTTGAAAGTTTCTTCCAAAAATAGCACCATTCTGAATTTTACGCCATTATAAATGGACAAAACTTTGTGTACTTCAGCAAAGTTGTGGTTGCTGCACCCGTCGTTGTCCTCGTCAAACGTGCTGAACTGTTCACCGTTGTTTCTATACAGATTGCCATAACTAAAACCTGTGTTGATAAAAGAACACAACCAAGTTACTGTACTGCACACACACATGATAGGGGTAGTTCAGAATACAAGTTACGACTAATGATTTTTTTTAAACCTTACAAAAGCCGTAAGGATGACAAAAAACTTTAGCTTTGTAATGTGCAATCCTTTGCAAGGCAATTTTCTCTTTGTTCATAGGAATTACAGTCGACAAGTTATACCTAATCTAACCTTTGCTTTTGAACTTTCGGATCCAGTAGCCTTGGTTTATCTTCAAAATATTCTGTAGAATAAATTTTTGCATTGAAGCTACATTTATTTTTACATTTGAAGCTATTATGCAGGGTAGTTGTCTGTTCAACACAGATGTAGGAGAATAAAATTCAATGAAATTAGTTCATACTAATGCATGATCATAACAAAGTATTTTTCACATAATTGTTAACCTTTACTTAGAGCAGCAAGAACATTTGTATTTCTTATCCAACCAATACCTATCTTTATATTTTATTCCATCCCTAACCCAAATGTTACAGAATTTCACCTCATTTGTAATAGTGGCTTGCTCAAAACGTTTTCAATACCTTTTGTACTACTGACATTGGCTGTTGTTTGTGTTAGCTGGTAACAATAAGCCGGTTGCCACATTTAATCAGTTAATCACATAATCGTTATTGCACAATGTAGGATTTTGATTTAGTAAATAAAGTTTAACATAAAATGCTCAGCATATTATTGTTCAGATAAGGTTTAGACAGATTTAATGTTTTTTGAAGTTTAGAATTTTAGGTAAACTTTAAAATATTAATCTGATTCAGTAATCAAGGACATGCAAACATCCAAGAAATTTTGTTTTGCGGCGATAGTTATTTATATTGAACGTTTAATTTATTAGTAAAGCCACTGGGAATCATTTTTGTGCCAATACAAAGTAAAACGTAATCGTCTTGTTTATCTACCCGTTGTGTTATGTGTTATGCATATTTCCGTACATAAAATATTGAACAGTGCTTCAACTGCTTTGATTTAACATGGTAACTTAATGGTACTTCAAAAAACAAAGATGTTTTAACGTTACTGAGGTTTAGTAGGGTAGTGAAGAAACTAAGGGATGTTCCGAGTGAAAGTAGGGGTACATTCAGCCTGAACGTAGTTAAATCTAAGTATCATTTTCTCAATCCAATCAAGCAACGTTATATATGATTACTTCATAACTTGCCCTTCCCATCCTACGAAAAACAATTGCGTGCGGCGCCAATTCTGGACGCCATTTCGAAGTTCCCCAGCCGACACCGGCGGCATCTTTTTTTGGTAAATCTAGACACCTTTCCCTTCTCAAATCCGTTGAAAACAGATTCATTACAATATTTTTCGCAGATTGGGTAAAAAATCATCTAATTTTGGGTTACTACCAGATAAGTACACTTGCTGCAAATTCTTTTCTAACTTAGGGAGCAGGAGCCGTGACATGAAACATTGAAAAGGTAAGGATCAGCCTCTCCGTTAAAATACTCAGAAAGGACAAGGTTTGTCATCTAAACCACGTTCCTCAACCATTGTTAGTATGAGAATCTTAGTTGTATCTGCTTCTCAGCACAGATATTACCTTAAGCTACCTGGATGCTCTTGTTTAAATTTTTGCAAACCAATTTTTGTAGCTAGTATCGGTACTTCTATTCAGAAAATTCAAACTTGAATCCTATAAAGTTGGCGAAGACTTACAGTCCATCTTCTATCACCATGAGTCATATTACAGTAGACTTAAAAAGGCGATCCCGGCCATCCTGTTCAAAGCTTGATATAAAGGCCATCCATTGAATGACCAGCTTGATATGCATCGTAACAATCTGTAAAATCTGCAGCACAAGTAAGACCATCACCCGAGAAGTCATCATTGCAAGCGCATCGCGGTACACGGTACACCGTTGTCAACTTTGCATGCTGCGTAAGGGCTGCATTGATAGGTAGCATTACAGTCAAATTGTTGTTACGAGTGTACGGCAGGGTGCATTATGTGTTCTGATATTTCAAGCAATGAATAATAATGACAATGGTTACTCTTTTCTACTTCAATATATTCACTAAGTTTTTATTTTTCATGTTATTAGCTTATATTATCATCTACAAAATAAACAATACGTTTAGTTTCATTTCTATTAAATGTAACTGAAAAGATATAATAAGGTATTCCTGTAAGTTCCACAAACAATATCAGAGAGAATGAGGCCAGATAAAATAAAATTCTCTCGTAGCCTACTCACAGCTTGTCTCTTAATAGGTTGCACTAAGACAGGTGTCAGAGAATCGGAAGTGGTTTGTCCCCAAGAGATAAATCAACGAGGTTACCTAATACAAACAAGTATTAACAGGAATTAAAATTAAAAAAATAATGTCAAAGTCGAAGCACTTTTAAAACTTTAAACAAGCAAAACAAACGGCATCAGATAAAAGAGGCAACTAACCGGTACGATGATGCCGTCAATGTAGCAACCGCAGTCCTCTTGTTGTACGCAATCTTTTCCTTGGATGAAAAATCCACTTGGACAATAGCAATGTTGACTTACAGTACAGGACTCACAGACTTGGGGGGGGGGGGGGAGGTTGCACAAGTTGTTCCACAAGGCCTAGTTCCAAATAACCTGTTCGCTTGACAAACTGGCTCGCAGGTAACTCCCTCATCAGCGAATCCTGGATAACATTAGCATTGAAGTACGTCGTTTCGTGTTTTGCAAGCTGCGTCGGGACTACACTGATAGTTGTTATTGCAGTCATGTTGACCATTTTTGAGCAATCCGGGGATGTATACGTCAGTCCTTCCTATATGAATTAATATTAAAACAAAATCACTTAACGTTGATGATATGCTCAGAGGTAGACCGTGTTCGGTAAACCGAGAAATCGGGCAAACGATTCTTCATTAAAACGGGAGTATTTCACTTACCGTACAAGATCAAACAGTTTCCTTCATTTAACTATTAGTTAACAAAAAAGTTCAGATCATTGGTACTAATGCATCTGAAGGGAGCTGTCAACATGCCTAAAGTCATGTGATAAGTACTTAAACAGCACGTTGTTAAGGTAAATGTGTAATAAATATTCATTCCTACTTAATCAATTATTGGTAAAACAAGACCCATATATTGGATTCTTCAATTATCAACTTATGCTTAAAATCATATCAAAAAAACAAACACCTGAAAAATTGTTCTGGAAAATCAAACAAGGCAGGCATACTAGCCAGGAAGCAAGGTTACTGTGCTTTCGAATTTTAGAGGTTTATTTGTCCGTGTAATAACTGTCATAAACCGACTTTTAGTTCAGTTTTCTCTATCGCAGAAACGGATCAGCCCTCGTGACAAAATAGGTATGTACACATATTGTATACCCAACAAGGATAGAGTGGAATTATATTACAAAGCACACAATCCCGTATTATTATTCCGTCGGTAAAACATTCACATCCTTCAGGACGATTACAGTTGGAGTCTTGTAGGTAAAATGCGGTCGGACAGTAGCAAGGTTGATCCTGGGAACAAGGCTCGCAGACGTAAGGGTTTGCACAAGTTGCCTCACAAGGGCATGTTCCAAATATTCTATTCGCTTGACAAATCGACACACAGGTAAGACTATGACTTGCATAACGTTGGTTTCAATATCGTTGAAGTACGTTATTTCGTGTTTCACAAACTGCGTTCGAACTGCACTGGTAGTTGTTGTTGCAGTTTATTTGACCATTGGTACAGGTGAACATTTTTGAGCAACCTTGGGACGTATATGGATAGGTCTGAACTTCCTGTACGTATCATGAGAGTGCAGGGAAAGGGAAAAAGAAAAGGAAAAGTGGAAATGAGAGATGGAAAGAGAGAGAAAAAAGAAGGGTCAGGAATGGCAGAGGAAAGAACAAAATAAGCGATGAGAGGGAAAAGGAGAAAAACGGAAGGAACTGTAGGAGAGTGCATGTAGCTAAACTCTATGTATTGATAGTTATACTAATATCAACTATTGTGAAGTAAATTTCTAGCCTAGCTTAAAATGATTGTTTACTTTCAATAACCTCTATGATGAACCGTTAATCGTTAATATAATTCAACTTTAACAGTCACGCAGCTGGACAGACGGCGGCAAGCGCGATAACTTGCGTAAATGAGTACCGCTCGTACACAATTGAAGTGACCGTTAACCTATTGTTACGATTATGGAAATACGTGCGCGTCTGCGTTGCGTGACTGGGCTTGCCGTGAATGTGAATGTGGTACGCAACTAATACAATTTTCTTCAACCGTGCATGATTTGAAATCAGGACTTTCTTCCGAACGGACGTACCGAAAATAAAGGGATTGATGTTGATACGAAATTGCCTACTCCTCTTGCATAACAACGAAAAAAAAGGCGTGTGTTTAAGGGAGAGGGAGTCAGAGAGGAGAAATAACAGCAGATTATGGACAACTCATGTATAATATTTGAGAAAACCCGTCACTAGTACATGAAACGTAAACACCGTTAAGCGAAACTGCACAACAGTTAGCTTCTCTGACATGACAAAAGTTGATCATGGCAGTGTGATATTGTGTCACGGTGAGGCAACAAAATTTAACATCACCGTCAAAATGTTTGAGAAGGAGGTAGGAAAAGAAACAAGGAAGGAAAAATAGAGAAGAAAACGGGTATAGCATCCTTTCGCACCATAGTGGTGTTCCCATTTGAGCTCAAGTAAAGCCAATAAATCTTAAGGAAAGACCTATACAAGTAAACTGAATCGTTGGAGATGGCAATTTGAGTTCTTACTTGCTACAATTCTACTGGCTTCCCGTGCATTTTTTTTTTTATTTTAGAGTGCAATGTTATGCAAGCTACACGTTTGGGATAAGGGATAGCGCCTTGTGAGGGACAGGGAGCAATGTCGATTTCCCCTTAGGTAAATTTTTTTTTAACTTTTTTTTCTTTTTTTGTAATTTTTTTTTTCTATTTCTACATCATTAAATAGTTCCTCCAAGTTAAACTTTATGTTACCAAAAGTGTCAAACTGTGACTTTTCTGGTCTGTTAGGAAGACATACAAAATTATTTGTAGATTATAGGCTATTTAAATGCTTCCGAAGTCTTCTCCAGCGGACCTCCATCGGGGCACACGTTCCTTAGACCCCGCTCCCACAGGAAACGTTTTTCGCTGCCACGTACCCATGGACCCCACTTAATCACTGCATGTTGGTGTGCCCCTCCGGCTAAACATTATACCTCCTGCTTTGTATAGTTTGTCGGGGTCACTGGCTGCACACAACCTTGTCTCGTGCTCGTAAACTAACGATATATCTCCCAAATGGCGTTCGATAAACTTGTTCTAACATATATCCCCATGTCGACTTCCAAAATTAAGATGTCGACATGGTCAGATAAATTATCTCACCATATCGACTTCTGAACGAAACATATCGAATTAGCCAGATAAATCTTCTTACTACATCGACATGGTCAAATAAATTATATCACCAAGTCTGCTTCCTAAACTAGGATGTCGCCTTGTTCCAATAAATTATATCACCGTTTCGACTTACTAAATTAGTATGTCGTCTTCGTCAGATCATGAACGTCACCGGGGGGGGGGGGTCGGGGTGCAAACGACCCCCTTTGAGTTTCTTTTTTACAAAAACGTTCAAAGGATGTACCAAAGTTGAAATAGGTTTCTTGTGGCATTTCAAAATATAAATTTCTTTTAATATGCTGAATATATAATTTCGCTGCACTTACAGATCGAGTCCGCCAAATTACTATTTTTACCCCTTATTTTTTTTTAAACAGGTAAAGGTAAGGTGAACTGTAGCTACACCTTTCCATAGAATTATAATCATATATCTAATACCACCACGTACAGAAACGATAGAAAAATATGAAAAGTACTTTTGATGAAATACCTTTAAAAGATTTCTTTTTACAACCTGACAAAGGAACAATCTTTTTATAGAAACTATCTTAGAAAAATGTTCATCTCTTGAATTCTGTTTATTTTGAAGGGTAAATTGCTTCACGAACTTGAACATTCTTAATTGATATTTCAAATTGACTTAAAATCTCAATGAAAAAAGGGTGATGATATTGTTGTAGCAGTGGACTGCTCTGAGGGTTTTAACATTAATACACATAGAAAAACCTGTAAAATAGGATGCCCTCTCAAGATTTTTACTCCTAGCGCACTAAAAGCATGACATATGCTTGTCAGTGTCCACCTTAGAATTGACGGTTCGATAGTTCAGCAATAAGGCGTTTCTACTCGATCGGGTAGTATTATGAAGAGGCAGTTATCCCACAAAAATCTGGCATGTCGAAAGGCACTTAAGGTTTAGGAAAGGGTTGAACCGATATTTGAAAATTAACTTCCTTTTATCTCTACCTACGTATCGAACTGAGTGATGGGTCAATCGTTAGTCTAAATTTCAAACAACTTCTTTTGTTCTCCCTCCATTTTTTGCTCGGCGTTTTCAATTTTTACCTTTTCATTACCTATTTAATGGAATAAATGACATTTTCAGTATTTTCTAGGTCTTGTGGGAGGAAAGTTGAAAGTTAAAACGAAGTAAATTGATAGAACCACATTGTGCACAAACTTACTGTTTTGTTCTACAGAGCCTGATAACTTAAGGAGTTAAGAGTTGCTATTCATTGCAGATTTGAACGATTTTCTTAAATTTCTTTGCACTGCAGAGTTCAGTTTGCTTACAACTTTTCTATGATTTGTTATCTGAAGTTAGCTATTGTTACCTCCTTAATCTTGAATATTCCATTATATTCCACGAGCTTCTTAGGGTTTTTGTCCAGGGAGTCCTTTGCAGATAAATTATCTATCCATGTCGACTTCCTAAGGTCGGATATCGCCTTGGTAAGATTAATTAACCCAGCATGTCGACTGCCTTCCGGCAGTATGTTGTCTTATTCAGATTAATTATCTTACCATCAAGACGAGTGGTATGCCACTTTGAGAGCGTCGTGGCTTCCGACAGAAATCCTTTCACTTAGAACAGTATTTTTCCACTTTTTCATCGACATTTATGCATATGAATCTTGTTACATTTTAACGTGAATTAATCCATTTTAGTACATCTTCATTACAGAAAAGAAAACGAATAGAAATTAGTAATTCAAGGAAGTTAAATGAATGTTATCTTTTCCAATTAAGTAAGTTCAACTCAAAGCAGAGGGATTGGCTGGGCGAATTTTCATTTCGGCAAACTTGTGGTTGCAATTATCACCGTAATAAGTATATCAGAATATGTTCTTTCCATTGCCTCCGTTGTAGTCAACGATTAGGTTCGTACCCGTACCAAGGCAGCAATAGCTGCTACCAGAGAAAACCGTTACACCAATAACTATAGTCAGAGTACCACCAGCCTCCTTTGTGTCTTTCTGCGTAGTCGTGATTGCTGCATTTGTCGTTGCCCTTATCAAGTAAGGTTATTATTTTGTCTTATACTCTGTCTTAAAAGTCTTTGCAAGGGCGTTTAAAAGGTATTTGGGGTTTTTATATGTAACACCTGAAGGAAGCATCATAGGTCAGGAACAACATTTAACCTTCTCCTTTTATCCTTCCGGAACCGATATAAAGAAAACAATTATCAAAAAATACCATTGAAGGAATGTGTACATCTCCTCAGAGGTCATTTATTTGCACAAAACACGAACACGACAGGAAGTTAATTTCAGACAGAAATCCTTTCCCTTGAAATTGTATTTTATTTAGTGACGTTTTTATATATGAGTCTTGTAACATTTAAAGGTGAAGTTAAATAAATTTGAGTATATCTACATTACAAACAATTAAACAGAAACTTCTAATTCACGGAAGTTTAATATATGTTATCTTTCCAAGTTAAGTTAAGTATAACTCAAGGCAGGGGAGAATCTATGTGTTTGCTGGGCGAATTTTCATTTCGGCAAACTTGTGGTTGCAATCATTGCCGTTATTAGTATAGTAGAATATGTTCTCCCCGTTGCCTCCGTTGTAGTCGCCGTTTAGGTTCGTAACAGTACCAAGCGTGTGGCAGCCGCTGTCCCCATATTCAAAATAATAGCAATAGCTACTATAGCAATAATAACTGCACCAATAACTATAGTCAGAGTACCACCAGCCTCCTCTGTGCCTTTCTGCATAGTCGTGATTGTTGCATCCGTCGTTGTCCTGGTCACGTGTGCTGAACTGCCTGCCGTTATTATAATAGAGTGTATTAGAATAACCTGTGGATGTAATGGAAGACAAGACTCGAGTTACAGAACCACCGATTATACACAGCGTCATCACTGTGGTCATCTATTCTTGAAATATTAAATTACTTTTAATGCTGTAGATCATTTTTTTTTTTCATTCATTCAAAGTTCTTCTTTGTTGAACTTCGGAATTTTCTGTTTTTCTTTGAGAAATTGTGAGGATCTTAATGTTCCAGCCTTATAAAACTCTTTCAATAAACATCATTTCAGGTCAAAAACTAAACTGATTCATTTCCCTAAAGTTCTACCTTCAAATACAAAGGAAAGAATCGGCTACTAAGAGTAAAATGTTTCCTGCTTCTGAAATACTTTTCGTTTAGCAATGCTGGGTCATTCAGTGGGAAAAATTACCTTACCTTTCTTATAACCGTGGACAGCTGACTATTCAATTCTAATAACTACCATCATAAGACTATTCATTTTTTTATGACCAGGGACATCCCATTTACTGAACTACATTAAATTAAACAAAAAAGCAGACACTTTGAGTCATGCAGGGGACTCTAGCAGTGAATTAGACGACCAAAGAAGTGCTGAAATTTAGTCAAGTTAGTGCGAACTTTATTGCTTGATCACGACAAAGGCATATTTTATGTTTTCCTCTTAATGATATAAATGTTAAATTTTCTTCTTTGTCTCACTAGTGACATTATTTCGTTTTGCGCCAAAGAGGCAAATATAACAAGCAACTGATTTAAAATTTATCAGTAACTCAACATTTTTAGTACGAAATAATACAAAATCGGATTAACTTGTGGATGCGTGTTATACCATTTATTGTGACATGCCTGCATGCCGAGATGTATTGACTCCTCTAAAAAGCTGTTTTAATTGACTTATTATTTATTATTGCTATTGTTATTTTGGTGTTATTAAGGTGAAGTTTGTATGGTCAGAGATTATTATTTACCACTAGGGTGGCAACCTGTGATAGAACAAAGTCTACTCCTGATTAGTCTTTACATATTCCCAAGCTAGGTAAAGGTGCGTTCCACCAAAACCGAAATTTGCTGCGTTTTGCCAGCAGGAGCCGCAAAAGAAATGGCTTGAACATATTTCTATTAGACCGTTTATCCAAAAATTTTGTGACAACGCACTTTCTGAGTGAACGGTTTCATAAAATTACGTACGAGTCATCAGCTTTGCGGCTCCCAACAACGAAACGCAGCAGACTTTGGTTTTTGGTGTGAACGCACCTTAAGTGTTATAAAAGAAAGCAATTTGCAACAAAAAACTTATTGTGCATTTCGGTGTGACATGGAAAAATTAGAGGGCTTAATACACCGTCTCTGGCGGTATTTTGTGTCAAATCAATAGTCTCGAAGCCTTTATCTACAATGTATGAAAATGCTTTGGTCTCAATTGTCCAGTCCTAGGACGACATTAAAATGAAGATGGGTCATTTGCACATTTAAGCGACACCAATTCCTCGTGCAAACTCAGTAGACCTTTTTGCAAGGTTATGTGTTTAGCCGGTTACATGAAAACAAAATAGTACAAGTATACACTCGGATTATGCAAAGCCATGAGAGACAAACATGACTACATTCATTTTATACGACACCTTTAGTCAGTATTGGTTTAGGCATGTTCACTGTTCCTATGATGCGCAAAGACACACACTCAATCTACACTATAAAAACAGTTGGGCAAAGATAGCACATGACAAACTGATGGGGAAAAAAGTTGTTAAAGGTTGGGCAAAACATCACGATATTCGCTTATTATTGTTTAAATTTTGCCCAATATATTTAGCAAAGTGTGCTAAAAATGTAGCATGTGCTATGTTTCCCCAACATTGAGTATTTTTTGCCCTAACTATTCTGAGAGTGTAGTTTTCTCAGGAGTGCGTCACATTGTAGCATTCGCTTAAAATGTCCAAACTGAAAGACAGTGTAGTCACTTGTCTTCTGTACCTTACTCTCTATCTTTTATTAACCGTAAAACATGCAATAGTATACCGATAACAGTCGTACATACCTGTGTTGCTACCTTTATAGGAACTATATCTTAGTCGGTATTTGTCGCTATTGTCACCAATCTTTAATGTATTGTATTCGTCATAAAACGGCCGATCGCTAGAGTCGACGAAGTCAATACGTAAGATATAATCCTTCTGATCTGTCAGGTAATGAAGCTGTTCATTTCCAAGCCAGAAGTCGTTCCCTTCATTTAGTGTACCAAACCCTTGTTGGTATTCTGTCCAGTTACGATAGAAATCTGTCACACCATCAATGCGTCGTTGGAAGACCTACAGGTAAAGAATATGTAGAGTAATTAAACATATTTGCTTCTGATTCTTTCTATGGTAGAACAAGAAAAAAGCACAAGAAACTAGAATAAAGGATAGGTAGTGTGAATTTGCTTCTAATTCTTACGATCGTAGAACAAGAAATTAGTAATAGACACCAGAATACAGTTTACATAGAGAAAAAAGAACGGGTAGACTTTTTGCAAAGAAAATTGCAGAACAAAGCCTATTCGTCATGTGTCCACAGTGTTCTTAAATGTCTACTAAAGAACCCAAAAAGGGAGTTAATACCTTTCAAAGCTATGACGTTGTGATAAAAATGGATGTCATATAACTGCTTCTTTAAACTTAAAAATGTTAACTGAAAAGCGACAATTACTATATATGAACAACAGAATTTTGACGGATTAGTTGGGAATGCTTGCAGATTTCCATAATAATATTCCATATTTTCAAGACAACTTAAGTTTGTAAGTCTTTTCATTTGTTGCAAGTATTACTACACGTTAAATAAAGTATTACTATTCGCCAGATCAAGACGTATTCTGGTAAAACTTGTGGAAGACTTACCGTCCATCCTCCGTCACCAAAAGTCATATTACAGAACACATCAAATGAAGATCCAGGCCAACCTGTCGGCAGTATGGTATAGATGCCGTCAGTTGTATGACCAGCTTTATAAGCTTCGTAGCAGTCCTTGAAAGCATTACTCATACATCTTTCACCGTCTCCTTCGAAGCCTTCTTTACAATAGCATTTACGAATTCCTTCTTGAACTGAACATGTTGCATCAGTACTACATCTGTAGTCTCGATTACAACTGAGTTGGTTGCCGATGCACGTACAATTCTGCGTGCAGTCCACGTTTATTAATGACTCACCATTCTGAAATTAACGAATTGGAAGATAAATCGGTGTTGCAAAACTGCCATAGATTTTTTATATACTACATAATGCGTATTTTCCGTAACATGTTCTGGCTTTGCAAGCTCTAGCTATTTCCACAAACAACGTCAAACGGCAAAAATTGTTTCATACCCTGATGAATGAGTTCGTTTCAGTCACAAAACATCCTTCTGGGACACATGTTTCTGCACATTCAGTATAGCAATCCGTCTGTCCGATAGGATCGGTACATAGGTTCTGGCATGGACAACTGTCCCGTGTCGTGTTAAGTGGACATAATGAAACAACACAACCTTTATTAAACAAAGATAGAAGAGAAGTTTAGTTACATATCTTTATGTGAAAGCATTCATGGATTTTCTTCCTCTAATAAAGATATGCTGATCGTATTTTCGGTCTCATGCGCTAAAGTGACAGTCACTACTCTGAACTTAGGAACATTTAATCAATTTATGTAGATTATACATGGTTTACCAACATGTTCATGACTGAAGAAAAATAATAACTCATATCACTACAACGTTTTCCCAAGTTCAAACATTGAAAGTTAATAAGCTGAAAACTCCAAACTAATGACATTCTTACTCCAATTGCTGCGAAATTCTTTAGCGGACACAATAGTGTAATCACTCCATTCATCGCTGATACGGAAAGAGTTGTACTTGATGTAGAAGGATGACCCGTTGGACAGTGTTATATCAATGTGAAGCTCGTACAATGCTTGATTCGTCAAATACGATAGTTTGTCGTTTCCGATCCAAAATTCACTCGACAAGAAGCCAAAGCCATTTTTATAATCTTCCCAACTTCTTCGAAATGTCACCGAGCCATCAATTTGACGTTCAATTGTCTAATTTAATAAGAGACATGAATAACTAGGCGAATGATATAAAGATGAGTTCCAAGAATGTTTGAATGATTGTTGTGCGAAATTAATATCAACTGCTATGACTTAACGTATCCCAATTGAGATGATGGTTGTGCTTTTTCATTTAGCTAGCATTGTATTTGACTTTATAGATCAAGAAATCAAGTGGAGATACCTGAACCAAATGATCTACAAACAAAGGTGCTGCTAAAATATGCTCCAGTAACGGATATCGAAATAACACAACCAAATTGCATAAAGGGAAAAACTCCAATTTTTCTTGACCAACGGTGACGACCTAGGTATTTTTATTTAAGTTTGATAACTTTGTCACTCAAGAAACCTTTGATCATCTGCTACACATTTCAAATGGACGCTTAATTTCGCCAATCTAAATTCATGCAACGCATTGGTAGATTTCATCGACAATGTTAAATCCTTTGATCTAATCATTACAAGGAGAACTACAGTGGCTGCTTTCTGAAAAGTCAGCAACGGACAACAAGCTTTAAAATTATAGAAAGCATTACAAACGATTCTTTATTACACGTTTTGTTAACGATAATCGCTTTTCCCCGGAGTCTGTGATCCAAATCATTGGTTCTCGAATGTAGTTAAAACATGATTGAAAATTCTTGGACTAGATTTGTACAAACACCATTCTTGTTGGATTCAACTTAAAAGTAACACAAAATGTTTGATTTTACGACTGGAAAGTGGTCAGGACTGTCTTTTCCGTAAATTACTTTTTGGGAAAAGAACGCATTTTAAAACACAATTTGCACACAGTTAGTAACAATATCATTATTCCACAGTGTATCAATTTGGATTGCTTGAAATACCTCCTACAAATAATTTAAGACTGACATACCGTCCAACCACCGGATAAAGCATCATTGTCACAATATACTTCAAAGGGCTGTGGATATCCATCTGGCTTGATGGTATAAACACCGCTTAAATTATCAGATGAACACTGGTCACGAGCTTCTTTACAATCTCTTGGATATTGCGGTTGTTGGTAAAAGAAGTAAGGTGACCCTAAGTGGAGTAAGTATAATTGCAGCAGGTTAAAAGTTTAAAAGATATCAATAGACTGGCTTTATCTCTTGAGACATCTATTTTCAAAGCTCGTATTTTATCTGGCATGGTGTAGTATATATAACGTCTAATTTGTATAGATTAGGTCGTGCGTTAAATGTCCAATGTGTCCTTCACGTTATGAAAACCTTTAATAAAAGATATAAAAGATCTGAATGAAATATTGTGCGCTCAGCATCCTAGTATCATAGAGTTTGTAAGAGATTCCCGTCTATTAAGCAAAAGCTATGATCAGTGAAAACGTGTAAAAGACCTTCAAAAAACTTTTCTGAAGCAGTACTTACATAACACAGTCTTAACCAAAACACAACGCTGAATTATAGGGCTTTTCAGTAGAGTAATGCAGTCACAGTATAAAAATCTATAACTTACGACGAAAGGCTAAATGAATATCTCCAAAGGGAAAATGAAACATTGAAGGATTATTTCTTTCAAGTTTAGACAAAACACCGTTACAAAGACTTTCAAGAAATTACATTTTGTGATTTTGAAAAATTTACATCTTTGTAGTCTAAAATTGAT
>WURT03646622.1:0-19423 GCA_009936505.3 Holothuria glaberrima | reverse complement strand
TATATATACATAAACATAATATGCAACTGCCACCTTACAGCACTCAACATCTGAAGTGTATAGACGTGCAAATCCAGCAATAGATAACAATAAATAATGTTATCTATATATATATGTAAATACCATCAGTTCCAAAAATTTGCCCAAAATAAAATAGGACCGTTTTGCATCTAAGCCACCTTGAACAAAAATTTCTCAAACAAAAGGGGACACCCCTCCCCCTTAAACCCCCCATGACGACTATAAAATCGCAGGAACGTATAGGCTAAAAAGGGACAATTTTTACAGACTTGGGGACTGGCTGAAGTCGCATTTCAACGTCATCTATCATACCACCAAGTCATCAACTCCTGGTGGCGTCACTGGATCGAACAAACAGGTAGTTCGGGCCCCGGGATCTGGGGCGCAAGTCGAGTCACTTGTAACCCTCTGCAAACAACCTTTGTTCCACCAATGTGAGTTTGGCAGGATGGATTAAGAGTTTCTGGTAGGATATCTGATCCCGGAGTTCATCTGCCAAGTCAAAGTCACTGATTGATTCTTTTTACTAATTCGCGATCCCCAAGTGAAACCTTTAAAGAATCCCGTGACTCTATATACCCCAAATGATATTGACAGAGAGATATATACATATAGTGATGTCACCAAGGAAGACGGCTGTGAGGGGATGGGAGGGGGAACCTGGGAGGGGGCATGGTGGCCACTTTCTGCCAGCCATTGCCATTTCCCCACTTGCCTCGGGTCCGATCCTGTACAAAGGTACACAGCTTACATTAGCAAAAGGCGCGCCCAAAATTTCGCCCAACATTTTTGCTTGCCCCGGGCTCTCCTCTCTTATAATATCCTGGTCGCGAATACAACAAATTTTCACAGGTAGGATACACGCTCTTTTGGAAGCACGTGTTTTAAAAAAGAACGTGAAATGATTTTGAGCCAAGTTGAATTTTACCCGTCAAAGCGATGGGAAACATCACGTATAGAGAACAAGTTTGACATAAACTGGTATTAATTGCGGCCTTAGAGATAATTTGAATAAATGGCTGTCTGCTTGGAAAGGTGATAGGTGTAGCGTTACAGATTCAATTAAGCTTAGGTACGACAAATTCTCTAGGATACATTTTGGGGCAAAATAGCAAATAAAAAGATTAAAGGATTGCATGTAATGCAACTTATATAACATCAAGCATACTTGATGCAATTGATTTTGGTAAAAAGTGTGTGGGCAGATTGAAATAGCAACTAGCACTTCAAACAAAAGAAAAACATTTGAAACATTGATGTATAATGTATAGTCTAGAACGTATTTCAAATTTGTTGTGACAGTGTTAAAGGAGCACAAGGAAATGAAGTGTGTAAATAATGTGAAAAGTAAAGGAGGGATGAAAAGAAGTAGGAATTCACAAAGTGAAGCGAGAGAAAAAAGTAAAAAACAAATGAAACAAATGAGAAAGATGTAAAGAAATCCCAAAAAGCGCAAAGACTTATTGGTTCCTTGCCACAGAAAATGTTGAGATTTTCTTGGAAATTTTGTTTTTCAACCTCTAATGACCCCAGATGACCTTTGAGTTCCCCAAAACAAAAAGGTTCTCCCTGCAACCATAAAGCATTCATTCACGTATGAAATGTATCCAAGCCTCTTACATTGAGAAATCGTGTTAAGAAGGTTCTCAGATATTGATCACAGATGACCTTTGACCTCCACCAATGACAAAACGATTCTTCTTCTCACCATAAGGCATGCACATACCAGATATGAAATATATCCAGGTTTCTACCTTGAGATATCTTCTTGTTAACAAGGTTTTGAGTGTTTGACTCTCCATGACCTCAGATGACCTTTGACGTCCACCAGAAACTATAGGGCTCATCTTCTCACCATAACGCATCCACATACTACATATGATATCTATTAAAGCTTCCTACCTTGAGACATCTTGTTAACAAGGTTTTCACTGTTTGATTCCCTATGACCTCAAATGACCTTTGACCTCCACCAAAATCAAATAGGGTTCTTCCTCTTAACATGACAAATCTATATACCAAATATGAAAAGCGTCGGCCATTGCTATCTCTAGATATCGTGTTTATAAGCCATTTACAAGGTTTTCGTAGTATAACCCCGTGACCTCAAATGACCTTTGACCTCCAAAAATAGTAGGGTTCTTCCTCTCAACATGACAAATCTTTGTACCAAATATGAAAAGTGTCGGTCATTTCTATCTTGAGATATCGTGTTTACAAGGTTTACGGCTTTTGACCTCTGGTTACCTCAAATGACCTTTGATCTCCACCAAAAACAATAAGGTTTATTCTCTTAACATGACAAATCCATATACCAAATATGAAAAGTGTCGGTCACTGCTATCTTGAGATATCGTGTTTACAAGCTAAGCGTCACATACGCCCACATACAGACACGACATCACCGTCGCATAGATTCCTTGCCTGCCTTCGGCAAGGAATCAATAAAAAAGATAAGTAAACAAAGTAAAAAAGTAAAAGAAAGAAAGGGAATGGAAGATTGAAGCAAAACAAAAAAGAAAGCAATGGAAAAAAGATGTTGAAGAAAGAAAGGAGAAACAAGAAAAAACAAGCAAACTAAATAAAATAGTAAAACGTAAAAAAAGTAATATAAGTAATATGAATCGAAGAAGGTAATGAAAAAATTAAAAAAAAAAAATAAAAGAAACAATAGAAAGAAAACGACAAAAAGGGAAGAAGAAATAAGAGATTTGGAAAAGAAGGGAAGTAAAGGAAAAGAAGTTAAAGAGGTAAAAAGATGAAGACCGTAGCTAAGGTGCAGAAATGTTTTTAGTTTTTTCTTTATTTTCTTCAAAATCACCACATTTAACATGGTTAAAAACCACGATTCGGTTTTACTCTTATCTTATCTGCATCGTAAGTCTTGTCTGCAAGCAACGATTTTGAGGTGGTTTGATACTTTTCCTAAAATAACAAAAGTCTACCCAAGGAGCTACCACCGCCGTGGTCTGTGCAAAGTTTTAACTTAAGTAGTCGACACTCGTTAAGTCATGTTTGAAGAGACAAAGATTGATGGAATCGTTTCCTGTTATTTTTCTTACTAAAAATGGAAGATAGAAGAAAGAGATATGAAAATAGTAAAAGAAGAGAAATTTGGCTCACGCAGATCACATGAATCTTAATAGCATGTCCGTGAGATACGTGGAGAATTAAATACCTTATCAAGTCAGATCTTTGTTAATCTCATGATAACTTGATTGCTTCAACGCAATTCGACAATTTGGGTTTTCCCTACGATAGCTGTTGCGAAAGCAAATTACAACACTTTAAAAACAAAAAATAAAGAAATATAAGGACGAAACAGAAAAAGTGCTGTCAATTTTTTGGAATCAAATTGACAGTACTTTTTCCGTTTTTTATGTACATCTTTATTCTGTAAATCTACAGAAATTTTTTATAGTGAAGCATGGGGATGTCTTTTGTATTATTTAAGAGAGAATGAAATAACAAGATTTACATTCCGACGTAGTTAATGGTCCTTTTCTAGAATCATAACGAGTATGAGAAAGTCTGTACCTTAAAATGGCTTACTTTGTCCCTCACATCATGAAAGAGAAAAACACATAAGAGATAATTTCCCATGTTCTTCATATTTCGAGCCTCTGTAGATACAATGTTTCTTCGCTTTTGACACCTTCTCATGCTTACTACATAAGAGGATACTAATTTTCACCCTCTGACTTAAAACAACCATGCACATGAAATGTGATCCGGATCCAAGCAGCCGGGTGCCGACCCGACATTTGGTCTAGAACCTCACTAAATTTAGTCAATACAAAAACCACTTCAAATGTGTTGGCAAAGTTTTAAGTCCGACACCTTTTTGGTATTAATCATGAGGAAAGGCTGTATGTTCACCGATGAGAAACTCACTGGTCGTTGTAAGTAATAAATAATCTACAAGACTTAATTGAGTGGCAGGCGGCTCGATGCTTTATTCCGTGTTCCTACCGAGATCTTCGTAAAACCATTTTAAGCTCGTCTTCTAAGTCTGAATGGCGAGAAAAGCTCTTAAATTTATAGTTTAAAACATTATCGTACAGTTACATTTATTTAGGAACTTTCAGGAACTTTTACTTAGTGTTCTGGAAATAGCTGGAATTTCATTCACGCATTTAAATGGAATTGGAAGGCTGTATGCTCACCGATGAGAAAGTCACTGGTAGTTGTAAGTAATGAATAATCTACAAGACCAGTAAGAACTGTAAAGGCTATGTGTATCGGGTAACAAGACTTAATTGGTAAACTGTGGTGAAAGAGTGGCAGGCGGCTCGATGTTATATCCCGTGTTCCTGCCGAGATCTTCTTAAAACCGCTTTCTAGTCTAAATGGCGAGAAAAGCTCTTAAATTTATATAGTTAAAAACATTATCGTACAGTTACATTTATTAGCACACATGCGCGTGACCCATAATGCCGTATCACGTTGACTACACTGACAGTTTTGCTGTGTCACATTTTATCAACCGATCCTGATATACAGAATATCGGGTGGCAGTCAGGTTGATGTATATTTTGCATAAGACTCAGACACATATGTTGCTTCGGCTAACCTTTGTGACTCGTGGCCCATTAGGTCACCCAGAAACGAGTCATTTAAAAATTTTTGTCACTTGAGCCTAAATACACTTAAAAAGTACTAAAATCCAGGTTTTCTTCTTTTGAATCAAAACAATAACCTCCTTATAGGCAGCAGGTCGGTCTTTTTCCGCAAGATTTCCTCTTGTTTTGACTGGTGATTTACTGCAGTTTCAAATAGACGTATAGGCTACAATAGCAACGTTGTTACCCCTACATCATTCAATAGATTGCATACACTCAATATTACAATACTCTGAAACAATATTCTGTCATTGATTTCGAAAGAGTATGTACTTTTAACGTTCATTAAATGTGTAACGTAGCAGAACACACTCGAAAGAAACTAAATCTCTTTTGGGATGATATTACGTAATGTCAAAGTTTTTCAAAAAATGATACGATGTACTTTTCATGACACCTAGAAAAATAGTCTAGATCCACCTTTTTACTTTTCATATGTAAAGGAGGATGCTCATCTAGTCATTCAATTTTTAACCAATTCGTACATTTGAGAGTTCTTTAATGCAATATGGTGCAAACATTTCGTACAAATTTGACAGTAAATTATTGCAAATTTTTGACATTTCTTACAGAGGAAACAAATAAGGGGTTTTCGTCCTTGGATTAAAGGGGGCAGAAGGAGAGTTCCTTCCCAACACATTTTTGACTGGGGGCTACCCCCATCCCCCGCTCACGCCTATCTACTCGTTTCTCTAAATACTAGCAAAAGGAACTTTGGGAAGCAGGAGAGTTGTCATGGAATTTTCGGCAGATGTTTTGTGCTGCATTTTCAACCAATTGTTTTGAACTTGGCATGGAAAGGATGGCTAGTTTGCCACTATGGTATGTAACGCTTCTGTAATTTAATGTCCAGATGCATACACAGAATGAATTCATGATATTTATGTTGTGGTTAAACTTTAAGCCATCTTTTATGCCATCTTTCTACCGACGAAGGCTTTTAACAAGAAGCAGTATTGCTCTACTAAGATAAAATAAAAACAATAAATAATAAAAAAATAAGTACTAAACCGTACCTCCCCTGCTTCATTCAAAGTCTATCATCACCACAAGATTAATGAGCAACAGCAAAAATAATTAATTTGATTATGCGTAATATGACAACTATGAACAAGCAATCTACATAAATATTTCAGTGTTTTGCTTGAAAAACATGAAACCTCAAATCATAAATGCTTACATAACACTCTGAATGATAGAAAATCATTAAAGTTAGCATCTAATGTTTACAAAAACAAAACGGTGCTGCAACAAATTTCTCTGTTCAAGCGTTTTGAGTACATGAATCACGGGTATTGAGACTGCAAATAGCAAAAATTGAAATACTGAATATTATGACTCATCAGTCGTAAGGCTTAGAAGCCAAATCACACGAAAACAAGAAAAATGCTCGAATGAGCAACATGAGAAGAGGTTAGCTTTTTTCCAACTTGCTTTTAAACTGTTGAATTCTAGGTGAGTATTGACCTGAACCACTCAGTAATCCTTGCTTGGTAAGTCTTATGACGAAACGCGTAAATTAAAGGATTCACAGCGGTATTACAAATTGCTAGAACAAGGGACACTTGGTAAAAGAAACCTTTAAAATCCAATGGTCCTCCAAGACTTCGCTGACAAATGCCCACTGATTTGGCGACCAGCAAATTACGTAAACCACATATACAAAAAAGAGCGCCTTCGTTGCGTGTCGACGTTTTAGCTTCCTTCGCATCACCGCCTGTGACATTGCTTGGTTTGCCGTTAGAGACATCTGTGCTGTGCTAACAAAGCAAGAGACCGTTGGCAGGGGGTTTTGGTTTGAATGTGACGGCGAGGACGATCCGTTGTTGCTAACTGTTGCAACCGTTGATTGTCCTTGAGTTGCACTAGTCGTGCTGAGCATGGCCCCAACCGACGTGGTGTCCAATACCTGAAGATTCAATATGTGAAGAGTCCTTATGACACTGAAGAACGAGAATGACATAATTGAAACTGGCAGAAAGTACTCCCACAAGAAGAGCAAAATACCAACGGAAGATGGAGACGTGGTGATGATGCACTCACCATCACGGTATGCGTGAGTTGTCCAAGCAATAAAATATTGACAAACCGGTGCCATGATCCAGACTAGAAGGATCATACGACGAATCCTTTTACGAGTGAATGTACCGGCGTATGAGTAAGGAAATACAGTGGCGACGTATCTCTCCAGAGAAATTAGAGTAAGATTAAACGTCGATACAGCAAACAAAGCAAAGAGGGTGATCCGGGTCCAGAAGAAGCATGCAAACGCCTGGAGGACCTGACTCTCAGTTGAGGGACTTCCAATAATTTGATAACCGGTCAGTAGTACCAGCAAAGTTGACGAGAAAAGATCGATAAACGCTTGGTGCGTTATCAAAGCATTGGTCTGATTCCGTTTAGAGAGGTCTCGTAAGAACACAAAGCATACGACGGAATTACCTCCAACACCTACAAAACCAATCACAAATTGGATTAAAATAAGTGTTGATACTGATGAAGATTGCTTTAAATAGTCTTTGACAGTCACGTTATCTATCTCCATCGTTAAATCCAACGTGCCAAGAAAAAAGCTGTTACCCAAGCTGAACAAAAATTAATTTTGGTCCACTCTCCCGAAAATATAAAAAATTAGTGTCACCATCCAAAATGTAGAGATTTCAAGTCTGTAACATCTTGTCGTCCCGTTGTGCGGTGTTTCTTTTCCAATCTAACTTAATTATATGGCACACGTAGCGTCAACTTTGCTGATTAATTTTTCATGGTTTATATGTTCATTCTTCCTCTTCAATGCGAGAGCGCAATTACAAAATGAACAGAAAGACCACAGAAAAGAGGTTGGAAAGACCATTGTCATTGGTTCTCACAAACAAAGTACTTAACCCTCAAAGTGTCAAATGTACAACCATAATTAAAAAGTAGTGATCGAGTTTTTCAAGAAAACATACAAAAGAAGGGGATGAGAAGATTGTGGGGAGCGCACAAAACTATTTAGTAAGGGAACTAATAAGATTTGGTGGCAAACATTAGGCGAAGAACAGGACAAAATGAAAAAAAAAGAAAAAAGGTGAAAATCAACAGATTAATTAAATTTAAACATGTGAACTCCTACATGTGCCTTAATAAATTACAGCTAATAAAAAAATTCGGACGATAAGTTGACAACGTGCAATAGCTGTTGGAAGGTTTACAATCTTTATGAAACACACAGGTTTCATGCAATTACGCATATTTTTTTTTTATTTATTTCAACATTGAAGGGTAAAACTCGGTTAGCGGAATGCTAATCTCACCCTAGGCCCTATTAAAACATTGAAACAATAAAATATTAAATAGGATAAAACAAATTAAAACAGACGAACAAAGTAAAAAAGTATAAAAAATCAAGATTTAAAACATTATAAACATAAAATAGAGACAAACAGTACGTAAAGTGAGAATAAAAGCTAAATGTAAATCAATGCGATAATCAACTTATGTCGAGTAAAACAAAATACAACGAAATAATAAAACGCAAAAAACTAAGTCATAAACATCAATAAAATTTCCGTAAAAGACGTTTGAAAGAGGATAATGAATTAACATTTTTACACTCAATAGGTATTTCATTCCAATCTTTAGCAGCAATGTACGAAAACGTATTTAAATGATATTTAGTCTTTCCTCCCTCTAAGAATAGATTACTACTTGTGGTGGACCTGAGGGAATGGTGATGAATGTCATGCGTATACCGAAACATATGTGCAATGTACTGAGGGGCCAGACCATTTAATGCCTTGTATACCATTGTTAATCTTTTCTCTTTTAGACGCATTTCCAGTGATGACCAATTAAATAAATGCAAAACGGCGGCCATTTCGGATTTTGGCGGCCATTTTGAATTCTGGGCAAAATTCAGGGTGGACCAAAAGCTTATTTCAAAGAGGAAGGTTGAAGTTTGCTGAATCCACTGAGAAAACCTTGACAGAAAAAAGTAGCCGTTTTTACCTGGCCTGGACCTGTTTAGAAGCAGTCGCTAATTAATTACACCATCGCCGTCAGATCTACTACACCTGAACGTTCAAATCTCTGTCTGAATATATACTGAATTGAATACTTTCAATACGAGGAGGGGGGGGGGTTTTAATGTCTTGAAATTTTAGTGCCTTGTCTACTTAATGTATCTCAAGGTTCCGTGAGATTAATTGTGCTACAGTGCGGATGAGTTATTCATGTGTCGTTTTTACATTTCAAATTATATTTTAAAATTTTTGTATTTAAAAATTTTTAGTGGATTCTTTTTGATGAATTTTAGCCGGCCGAACCTGATCTGACCTGGTTAACATTCATATTCTTCACTCAACATGCATGAGGTGAGTTTAGTGGATTTATCTCCGACGAGCGTTTTTTCGATTTTGTTTGAACCATCCACTTTGAGGTTTTACAATCTTAGCTCAGAATAAAATTGAAGTAGCCAAAAAAATGCTAACTCAGAGTGGAACAGGTATTAATATCCGAGGATAAAGAGGGGTCATAAGCCATGGACTACATCCCCTGGGGGAAGGGGCCCGGAGGGAATTTTAACAAGGAAGGGCTTGGGGCTGAAGGAGCTAGGAACCAGGGGCTACTGGGAAACAGCGCCTTGGAAAAGAGGGGTCCGGAGAGGTTAGGAGGCAGGGGCTAGGAGCTGCAGCCCGCGGGGAAAGGAACCCGGAGAGGCTTAGAACAAGGAAAGGCTTGGAGCTGTTGGAGCTAGGGACCGTCGGCTACGGAGATACAACCTCCTGGAAATAGAGGGACATGAAGGGGGGGGGGTAAGGAGCTGCAGCCCCTGGTGACAAGGTTAAACCACCGATGATCGATTTCCTCGTGAGAGGCAAGGAGCCAGCAGGGGTTAGAAACCAGTGGGGTTACATATCATGGGCTGAGGAGTTCTGGCAAAATGTCAAAAAACTTTTACAGTGAAAGTTCACCAGAGGTAGAAAGAAGAGCGACCTTCCCAACAGGAGGATTTGGTTACGTCACAGACTGCCTTCCTTCGACAAGAAGGTTTGGTTAGGTCACTGAACTTTTTCTTTACTGTAAACATGGTTACAACAGGAATTGAAAACTGACATTACTGACTTATAATTACAGATTACAGTGCGGAAGAAGCTTCATGACAAGTTACAAGAGCACCTTCCCTAGACAAGAGGGTTTGGTTACGTAACTTTGAAGTGATCGACCTTTTCTGTAGACAACTGACTTTATACGAAAACTGACAGTACTGACTTTAATTACTTCATTACAACGCGTTGCTCTCAGTCATCAAATATTACAAGGGCGCCTTACCTATGGCACGCACTTCACACCAATTTATGTTGGTGTACCCAAATGATTTGATGGTGTCCATTTATACGGCCGTGAAAGTTATATCGTAGTGTTGAGCCATATATCGAGTAAAAATCTATGCCGCGGTGTCAAAATTTATTCGTTGTTGCTTTATATTTGGCCGCACACAAACTAATATGGACTGATCAAATATTTGGCAGTGTCAACGTGAATATAGGGTACTGTTAAAATATTTGGCCGTTAAACGCGATTTCGTGTGCCAAAATATTTGGCCGAAGTAATGAGAATACAGACTGCCAAAATATTTGGACTGGCTTAATACTGAACAGCGTTAACACAAATATATATCTATCTATTCTATATATATATATATATATTTATATATGTATATGTATATATATATATGTATATATTTGCATTTCCTTCACCAATAAATGGAAAAGGGATTGGTGGACAGGAAGGAGAGAGAAGGGTTGGTAGAGGGAAAACTCGTAGTGTACGGACCTTTTCCCTAATGCTACTCGCACACTTTCGCGATGTTAAACAAGATATATAACGAGCTCTGACTGATCGAAGTCACAACACGTGCCAAGCACGATGTGCCACGAACACAACACGTTGTATCACGAACACAACACGATGTATCACGAACACAACAAGTGCACATCAAGCTGACAAAAGCTTTCGCCAAAAATTTTGAGCACGTTTAAAAATTTTCGGCTGTCCGCTAACAAGCACGATCTGTACAGGATGTGGTCCGGTGTGTTAGGATGCATGCCGAGCTTATCATGAGGTTAGTACGTGCTAAGGACGATATGACAAGAGCTCGAAGGAGATGTCAGAGCTCGTTATATATCGTGTTTAACATCGCGAAAGTGTGCGAGTAGCATAAATCTACACATGCTGAAGAGTGACAGTGCTCCGCTGGTTTTAGGGCCCTACTGAGCCTAACAGGGAAGTCTCAACGGCTCCGAGGACTTTTTTCTTGACGTCAAAAATCAGGGATTACACACTACGAATCGCAATCCTAGCAGGGAATTCACACACCAATGGTATCTCGGTGATGGTAGAATGTGTTAGCAGGTGATTGCCATTAGTGGCAAATTCTTTGGTGTAGAAGCTGAAAAGGAAAAAGAGGTCAGAAGGTCGGTAAGCAACAATATGTATTTCGGTGTCCTAAACACTCGAGTACGCATACGGGTGCCCGAATCTTTTCAAAAACTTGTCAGCTTTCGGAAATATTTAGGAAGCAGATAATACTTATTACCTATATTACGTATATTACTCTTTGATATTTATCAGTTTATCATCCAATCAAAATCCCAGTCTTCTCGTTAATTGTCCACTACATTTTATCGCTTTCAGACCCCTTAAGTTCACATCATTCGTTGTGTCACAGTACAGACATTACATATTCGACGCGAATACCCTAAAAGATTGCAAATATTAACAAACTTATCACAATAAAAACAAACCTTCAAATGTCCTCACATGTCAGTATGTGTATTATTAGTCAGGTGCACAAAATACATTGCCCTATTAGATATAAGGGAGTTCAAGGACTTGATAGAAATATAGCTTTTGAATGCAAGATTCTAGAACAATAATCTGATAACTTTTAGCTAGATGATAACCATCTGTCATAAGGGAGTCAATTTTTTTGAAGAGCGCCACCTGTTAGATAAAGCACAGCAGTGATGTGGATAGCGCCCTCGTCAAAGCAGTGTAGGAGAGGTATTTTCACATGTCTGGACGGATAAAATTGAGATTCGAACCTATTGCATACTAAGTCTGTGCAATCACTTCTGTTTAATTATGTCCTTTGTCGAATACTCCGGGGTATTTTCTAGATACAGGGGAATTTCCCTTGATAACGGATATCTTTTAAAGGCAATTATCATAGTTATAAATCATTAATTATAGTTATTAATCATTGGGTTTTATAAACCATATTTATATCTCATGACAAAAATGGAAGAGGACACGAATCCTTCAGGTCATTTTAATTGACCATTTTCTTTGAGTTGGTTGGACGTCTTAGGTATATACAACTTTCAACCTGGAAAAGTAAGTTTTCAAAACTACGCAACAGTCCCTGGTACTTGCAATTGAAAATTTAGTGTCTGAGATGAAGAATAAGAAAATTATTTGAGTGGCATAAAAATCACCCAAGCCAAGCCAAGCCAAAGGAAATATTAAACAAAAAATGCTTACGAGAAAATCTTTGTTCAACGTCGAGAATAAAGGAAGCCGATATATTGCAACCCCAAAATAAATCCTATATCGTCTGATAATCCTTTTGACAAAAGGTGCAGGTGGGATAACGGGTCTTTTCATACAGCAAAAAGTAATTCATTTGTTCCTAGAACTCGATGAGGTAAACGAAACTGAAAATAATGAATCTTTGGATCAAGAAGCGTATGATATGGTATGACAAGAGTTCGTTCCAAGCTTTCAGTTGATATACTACAGGACAAATTCCATTTTTGAGATTATAGAAGTGGATACTGTTAATTTTGTTAGGAGTATGTTACAAACTTTGAGATAACTGTGAAAAACTGATGCAGTATGAAGGATAATATCTTTGAAATTACCACCCGTGCCTTGATAAAGATGGTACTGCCTTAGAGACTACTTTCCTTTCACGAAATATCACAGATTACCCCCCCCCCCTCCTTAACCCTCAAAAGAGGTAGAAAATGTAATGCAGTGAACTTTTCTTTAAATTGATGTATACTTTATTTACCGTTAGTGTCAAAAAGGTCTCTTTCGTATAGGATGTCTTTTTCAAAAGAACTTTATTAAACATGCATTTGGAGGATTGTTGGTCACTTACCATGGGTTATTTGGCGCTATGACACGGTCGCGTGTTATCCATCGTGGATTGTTCTAGCATAACACACGGTGTTTGGCCATATACGTTCCTTGAATCAAATGTTGACCAAAATCTGCAATATTTAGGAAGTTTGGTGTTATAAAAAACAAATAATAATGAATGTTTTCAATTCGTGCGATAGTATGAATAATTCCATTCGTTGAAAGATGAACGTTCTATTCAGCTCGGCTTCGTCTCGTTGAATAGAACGTTTAATCTTTCCACTCATGAAATTATTCATACTATCAAACTCATAAATGTTCATTATTTGCATACTATTTGATATTCCAATCCTTCTTTCAGTTCAGAGAACACCGTCTCAAACCAGGACATACATACTTATTGAATAATTTATTACCCATATGACTGAATTTCTTACTCATACAATAACATTTGAAATAGAAAGTTTTACCTTAATTTAGAAGATGATGATAAAAAAAATTCCAGTAACCGAGTGAATTACTACAGTAACGACAAACCAAGGCTTTAAAATAAATGTAGCAATATGGTGGACCGTAATTTCACCTTGGAAGTGATGGCGCACGTTTAAATTTATCAGGGTTGCTGTCCAAATTAAATGAACAAGTAGTGTTTCTAGTTCTTTAACAAAATTGCAAACTGCAAGTGGATTTAGTAGCACGTGAAAGAGGTAAACTAGTTGTGATAAGGCAAACGTCTTCACAATAGAAACTTTCCCAAATCACAGTAGATGTAAGGTCAGGATTTGACCAAATTTTGAGACAAGCTTTTAGTAGAGAGGTTCCAATTTTAAACGAAAAAGGTCGCTTCAATCAGTGGCGTAGCCATAAGGGGCAGGGGGGACAATGCCCCCAAATTATTTTGTAACACATTCTTGCCCCCCAATAGTTTCAAGCAATGTGTTAAAAAAGGAAAATATCCCTTTGACAGACGGAAATACGACATTTACGTTATATACACAATTTGATATATATGACCAACTTGGCAATTCATTAAATCGGCCAGTTGACAGGTACGAAATGATGACGTCACGGTCTGGGTGCATACAGAGCCATATATTCCTAATATATGGCTCTGGGCGCACAGCTTAACCGTATTCATGCAGTGACAACATATATACGTACCATAGTCATGTACATTGTACATTGTGCATGCAGCGCTGCTGCACGTTGCACTGGGCTTCAGTACAGTAAGTGCGTAAAATGGTGTCGGGGCAAACATACATTCGTTAAAGCCTGTTTATTTTGGTCGCCCCTTTAGAAAATCTTTGCGGGGAGAATGCCCCACCAAAAATATATCTGCCCCACCAAATGAAAATTGAAACTTCATAATAAGATAGTACACCGAAAATTGAAAGAAAATCTTATGCCCCCGCAATCACAACACTTGCCCCTAAAAATGTAAACCAAGGAACGGGCAATGCTTGCTCCCTCGGAAAATCTGGCTACGCCACTGGTTTCAATTGTGAGTTAAAATAATTCCCAACATCTCAGTTGGTCCAAAGTCGACTTTTAACTTATAATCCAGAATAGACAAGTTAGTCATGGGAACCTAGGAGGAACAACCTAGGCTAAGAAATATTTAATATCAGGTTACTTACAGTCTTGAACTCTTCTACAACAGAAATTTCTTAGAGAGTGTTCATTACCATCCAAAACAAAAACAGTGTTATCTGCATACTGGTAAAGCTTTACCATGTTACGTATTAATCCTTTTATGTGTTAACCTTTAAAGCTAAAGTTTCTCCACAAATAATAAACAAATATTTGCTTAGGGGCAGAGCCGGATTTGAGGCGGGGCCAACCGGGGCCCCGGGCCCCATATGTAGGGGCCCCCACATTTGGGTGTCCAAAAATGGAGGCATAAGATGCCTTTCTGTCCGTCCTTCGATGGTCAACCTGTAATATACGCACCTTTGTTCGGAACTCCACACTGAACAAAAGTTTTCTTTCCATGATACAAAAGTGGAAATGTTTACATGCAACTTGCAAGGCCTGGGAAGTTGTGTTGCCGGCAGGGTGGCATGGGGGCGAGTGCCCCCAATCGATTGCTGAAAAACTCTGAAAATCTTAAAATGATCCCAAACGGCGTTTAAGCTGTAGATTTCTGTAGGGTAGGCTGAGGTGTGTTTTCGACCGAGTGATGGATCTTTTGTCATCAGTTTCTATCACAAATGTTTTTCAGACTATCAGAATATTTGCAAATCCTTCGAAAACTATCAAAATTTCGCGCTTTAAACCTCGCCACAATGTTGTTCTTATTATCAATATCTTCCGATAGCAACTTTCGGAGAAGCATCGCAGCGAAAATTGAAATCTGGTTACGAATTATCAAGTAAAAGCCTGGCTTTTTGAGTGGCACGTTTTCAAGGGGTCTTGATGCAGAGCCTGAACTCAGGTTTTGTTATTTAAATTTTATTTAATGAAAAATTTCGGCGCGATTCGCCCGCATTCGTCACGGTTTGCACATCTCATGACCATTATTAAGGTAATAATACATGAAACTATTCTGATTACAACACTCCGAAAAACAGAGATGCATCCTCAAACATCTGTAGGGGTCTTGCATCAATATGGGATCTTTCAATCTAAGTTTGAAACGCTCTTGTAAGTCCTTGACCCCTTTTGCTATGTCTATCAGGGAGGTGTTATATCACTGCATCTATACTCTCCCATTCACCATTGCTGAAAGTTGCTCGTCTGGATTTTCGTTTACAATTAATAAAAAACGATAGTTGTAAAGTGCTCGGCATCTTCATACACTATGTTATCATTTGGATGTCAGGTAATGAGCATTATATCGTTGCCCCATTTTTATATAATCAGTGGCGTAGCCAGCGGGGGGCAGGGGGCGGAAGCCCCCCAGTTAAAACTCTCGCCCCCACTTGCCCCGCCCCAATGAAATTACAGACCGAGAAAAAATATTTTAATACACGCCAAATATGTATGTCTACAGGCTACACGATGGTGTCTGTTGCGATTTTGTCAGTCCTAGAAAATTAATATACTGTACGACTAGAATCCGATTATGAGCAAGTTCACACAAGGCTCTTATCTGCCGAGTACGTCCAACTCCAGTATATTTAGCCTAAGAATGGCAATACCAAACTGAGGGTCTGAGCTCTGTCTCCCTCGAGTCGAATTTATCAACTTCCATTTACATCCACCCTGACACCCTGACGCATTGACTTTGTGTGTGAAAGTCATTGAGTGTTTTCGGTCTACTTTAAGGCTAAAAATCCAATAAGCTCCAAGAAGGGGGGAGAATTTCAAAGTGGGGGCTGAACATATTCTTGCTTAGAACACTCGGGTAGTGCCGTTTCCGGCCATCTGGGAGTTTGTAAAGCTAAAAATTTTCTTGTACGCTCCGCGCCAACCGATAGTGGCGCTCCGCTTAGATAGTCCTATAGTATCAGCTAAGTCCACCAAACCAGTCATACCCTTCGCCCCCCTCTCCCCCTCCCCAGATTGAAAAGTCTGGCTACGCCACTGTATATAATTAATACAGAGCTTCCAGGCCAGCCTTAGATGCCCTTATATAATGCACAAAGAAGGTAAACAAAATTTTCGAAATAGTCCAAGAATGTTTCTGTGGACTCCTCGCCTGTATTTTGGCCGAAAACTTATATGAATAGACGGAGGTAAAGTAGCCAGAAGGGGGCTTCAGGAGGTTTATTGAAGGCGTCTCCTTCTCTTAGACAACATACTCTCCTATTTTACGTAACCAAAATTAACATTCACTAAATTATGGACATTTTCCAGCCATATATGATCAGTTCCAAAAATATCCCAAAGATAACGCCATTTTGCATCATTCTAAGCGACCTTAACTTAACATAAATTTCTCAAAGAGGAGGCGTGTCCTCCCCTTAAACCAATCGACAAGGGCAGCACTTCTATGTATTGACAAAAGTAGGATCCTCACCGCTGTATACAAACACAGGTGCGCATAAAAAAGTGAAATTTCCTCAGACTTGGGGGAACTGAGGTGGCATTACGACATCATCTGTAGTTCCCCAATCACCAAAAATCTGGCGTGGCCTCTGCTGGGAAGTACCATTTCTAGCCATCTGGGAAGCATTTTCTGTCAATTTTTTCTTGCCAAACTATGGTGGCGTTCCGCTTAGATAGTGGGCCTAATGGTGAAAGGGCCTCCAAACTATTTTGTCCCCGAGTCCCGCACAAGGTAAATCCGGCCCTTCTTAGGGGGCATCCCTGTCTGACTCCTTTAAGATAGGGGAGGATCAGGAGGAAAAGACATTTATTTATGGCAAACACAATCGGAACTGTTATTGTAGAAAGAAAGAAACCATCGTTGATATCATCCCCACTTTGGCTTGGGTCTAAATTATTGAAGAGGGAATTTCTTAAGTCTAATTGTTGCGGCTTTAGCGCCAATCTTGAATTCACAGTTTAATATCGTAATACGTCTAAGGTTAGTGAGAAGAGAAGCATCTTTAAGGGATTTTGTAATCAAAGTAATGACGTTTCTTGTTTGTTCAAAGGAAAGTCTACCCGCCTGAAAACGATCATTTGAAGAATTCGCTGCTATAGTGCCTCAAAGGGCTCAGTGACGTTGTTAAAACTCGACCGGAAGACCATCGCTACTGGAGGATTACTCGTGAGACATCTAAGAGAAGCAAAGTTACATTCATCTGGAGTCAAGAGTCAAGAGTCCCTTGATGATGGAACGTGTTCTGATGATGGAGCGTGTTCTGATGGTGGAGCGAATTCTGAGTCAAAAGACTTGATGGGAAGCAAGTCCAAAAAGGAGCTTGCCTTTTATGATTTATGAACATTTTTGGGGGCCCTGGGCCTGGGCACATCTGGCCCAATGTGAAATATGGGCCTGGCCTCAGGCCTATCGTAGCTGTAAACTACCTTGATTCATAGAAAAACCTTATTTCATATAGTATGCAAGTACTATTGATAATACCGTTGGCTTTAGTGATTATACGAATAGCACTTTTAGCTTTATTTCTTTTCCCAAGGTTGAAGAATACTTTTTTCGCCTTCTTCGACTCAGCTTGTCAGGGATCTAAATATAGTGCCTTTATATTTATAGCGGTACGGAAGTACAGGGAAGCTCGTTCAGCAAGCGTGACTGAACTTCCGATGATCCATGGTTTAACAAGTTTTGCTCTTATTTAGAAATGTTAAGTATAAGGTCCAATTCGTTTTACCTTTTTCTGGACTTTCTTTTTACTGAATTTAATCGTTTGATCCCAGTGCCGAATTTAAATAGCTCCTAGTGAAAATAAGGATCCATATTCTCATACCGAATGATTCCTTCTGTGATTAAGTTAGTGATTATCAATAAATATTTCGTATGAGATGAATTGTTTTACAACCAGTGTCTTAAGCATTTCAATGCAATTATAATTTAGCATACAAAAGGGTAGTTTTCATACCTGGGGACATCATGAGAGAGACGGTGGTTTACAAGAAAGAAATCAAGGCAGCACTGAATTCCAGGAGTTATGTTTGAGCTCTTTGTGAAGTATTTACACAATGGATACCTTTGATGCGGCAGATATATAGAAGGCCACGGGTATCTATTAAATACAAACATTGATCACGTGCTTTAAAGTTCGTACGAGGATTGTCGACTATTTTGTCAATATCAGTATCAATATCATACAATGTATATGTATCAGTTTCTTATTTCAGAAAAGAAATACGGATCGCCATTTTTGACTGATACAGACAAGCCCCGTCAAACGTTTTTTAAATGAGTTCGATAACAAGAATAACATATCTTCCACATAGATGTGAAACAATTCGTTATTTCACAGTACAGTTGGCTTGAACAGAAAACAAACACCTCGACTGAACTTAGTACCGTCGGTGCCGAAAACGATTTTGCCATGCCGTTCATTATGCAAATACGATTCATTACTTGCACAGCTGTGCAAAGGGTGGGGTCAGGATTTGCCCGTCGGGGGGGGGGTAGACTCCATGACGGGAGGTAGCGAACGAAACCCCGGCAGCCCCGATATCGCCAAGGGGTTGGTGAAAGGGGGTTTGAAGAAAACCTGTGTACTATACCATGCCATTGCGGGGCATATATCGCATAAAATTTGTATATATCCCAGAGGGAAGAAGTTCGGCTCTGATTTAATGTTTTTCGCGGAATATAAACCGTAAAATTGCAAAGCACGCAAAGCGCGTGATTTTTATTATTATTTTTTTTAGGTAAACCTACACTTAAAAAGAATCTGTACTTATTTAAAGCTTATACAGGTCCATGCAGTTGGGCCCTATTGGGCATAACTTGATTGTACTTACCTCCTCGAGTTAATATAGCCGTACCGTACGTACGACAGACACAGGAGAACATTACCTAGGTCCAGCGAGATGAGATGAAATTCCCGACATTTACATAAATCCATGTATTCTACTTATTAAGTTATCGTACTTGAAAAGGTACAAAGGGTTTGTAGTATATTTTGCCATAAGGAGCGGAAATGAGGAAAAGTGGTCAAAGCGTCCCGAAAATGCTGGATTTTATGGCAGAAATGACCTTTTTGAAAGCAAAACTAAGGAAACCAACCATGGGTGGCCACAGAGTTGGTGGTGAGAAGGGGTATGAAGGAACCATCACTATGCCATGCCAT
>WURT03646612.1:0-19425 GCA_009936505.3 Holothuria glaberrima | reverse complement strand
GCCTTGGAGAATTTTACTAGCATTTAGTGTGATTTGGTTTTAATACAAGTTTTATAGAGAATGCTGCAGATTTGAGTTGTCTTTTCGTGCCTTTCTTGCCTCTCTTCGCGTTCTGGCCAATCAAAACACAAAACCTTCGGCCAAGAGTCCCAACCTGCAAGTCACAACGCTACCGAGAAGAACCTTACACCCCAAAATCGTCTACTGGACCTGAACCCTATACCTATAGTGTGTCTAACGTTCAATGCCACCGTCGTAGTGGATAGTACTGTGCCGACACGCCCTCTATCCGCTGCTTATTAGTATCTCTTTCCATAGAGATATGTGGTTTTACATCAGAACAACACAAATTTGACACTTTAGATATGAATCTCTAGCACTTCCGGCGAAAGCATGGCGAAAATCTGGCATCCAAAGACTCTCTCCTTTCCTATTAAGGGTAAAATACATCATTTGTCAGGGTGGCTGGCCAAATCGGTGTAACATACTTTGCACCGGGCCCCTTCATGCACGATGATAGTCAAACCCGCTGTACCCGCTTACCGTAGGTAACGTGCGTTCAATAAAATAACAACTAGTGGGTAACGGTGGGGATTAAATTCCCTATCTTTGCAGGAAACTGTGCAAAATGTTTACAGATATTTACAGGGGTAGTCTTTAGAAGGGGTGTGCACTGCCTAGCTATATTGAAGAATCTGCCCTCCTTGAAAACGAAAACAAATAAACCTTCTGTCGGGATAGCATACATCATAGCATACACTACAAGGCTTCCAGACAAAATTTTGAACTTCTTCCTTTATGAGATTTGACATGCCGGTCCCCTGTCTAAAGGTGCTGCCATGAGGGTTTGGTAATTTGTAGACACCACGGGAGATGATGTTGTAATCCCATCCCAGATAAACCCAGAGAGTTAGTGTTAAGTATGCCAATTCGTATCTACGATTCTTTGCACCCACCCGGGGGCTTTCCTTTGTCGCCTCGTGCAAAGGTGCCATTCTGGGGGAGGGGACTTATAAAGAGAGAGTGGTTGGAATGCAGAATGATGCTATCTTTGCCAAAGTTAAGAACTGATTTTTTATTTAAAAATTGTTCTTATTTTTGTTGGGTATAAGAAAAGGGTGTGATTGTGATGTATAAATGAATTGATAGGAACTCGTTCCCTTGATAAATTTTCGTTTGGTAGGTTGCTTAGATGCAAAATGGTGCTATTTTTGACAAAGCTTTGAACTGATTTCAGGTTAAGAAATGACCATACATTAATGATATTTTGGCTGTAATACAACACATCTCCAACTGAGGTACCATAAGACCAACACAAGGCCGCCAGGATGATCTGGGGTAATTACAGAAAACATGGTGACGTCAGTATTATGCTTTTAACTGACTTCCAAAGGATACTTCACTGATCGAGGAGAGCGCATGAAAAATCGTATAGTTCCATCGTATAGTTCACTCATTTTGAACGAGAATCCAAATGTCCAGCTTCTTAATGAGGAAAGATCGATAGGGGAGTAAAGGTATAACAATAGATGATTAATAAGTTGCATGTTTCATAAGCCTTGTTCTCTGGAAATACACTTATTAATGACCTTTGAATAAGCTTGTGAAATGAGTAATACAGGCTTCAAATCATGAACACTATACGCTACAAATGTTTCCCATAATATAGGATTGTCACATACTCGCTTCTTGATGTAAGCCTGAGGTTTAACTTACTTAAACTTTTCAGAAAATAGTTCTCACATACCCCTCGGTCTGTAACATGTGTATCCATCATAGGTGCAGGAAACTTTTCTCGACTTGGGAGGGATCTAAGGTCTTCCTCTCCTTGGGAAATTTTTAAATATTGAAGGATCCTTGTGTGCAATTTGCCAGTGGTGCAACATATACTTTGCAAATTTTAAGGAAAATTACTGCAAATTTTTAACATTCTTACAGAGAGAACAAATTAGGGGTTTTCGTCCGTGAATTGGATAGGGGTGTGACCGGAAGGCTAAACAGTCCCCAAAAATCTGAAATTGAATACTTCCTGTTATGCTTAAGATGGGCCTAATTGCTCGCTAAATACCTAACACTCCATCATTTCGAGAAATCAAAAGTTTATTTAACATATTTGTAGTATATCGTAACTGTAACATGACCTTCAGATGCCTTTGCGATTATTAAGGAAGATATTTCAATTTTCCATAGTTTCTAAAAATACGCAATACAAATTTTACTTTAAAAAGGCAGCATATGTGGTCAGAGATTGCTTGTAAAGGACAACAAATTTTTCAAAAATTTTCAAAGCGGAGGGGTCCTCCCCCATGGGCCCCCTCACTGATGCCAATTTTTTTTGAGTTCCTATAATTACGTAAAATTTTGTAACTCAAATTTTACCTCAAAAGGTAGCATATGTGGCACCAGATTGCATGTAAGCACACCTAATTTTTCACAAATTTTCAAAGGGGAAGGGGACACCCCTCTCCTTAGGCCCCTCCCCCAGGCCGGCGATCACACAACATACTGCATGGGCCCCCTTGAGAGAAATCATGCGTACGCCACTGGACAATAATAATTCAAATCAATTTAGATAGTGGCGCCAGGATTGTAAGAAACTGCCGGTCTTTTCAAGGTGGCAAGCAAAGGTCTAGGTAGAAAGACGTGGGCCCGGGCTTGGTTCAGAATATACTCTGTAGGGGAGAGTGGTGAAGAAGATGTCATTGGGAGTCTTGCATTAAATAGTAGTGTACTCATCGAGACGGTTCTATACCATTTATAAGGTTGCGTCTGTGTATCCTTTATATTCCCTATATATTTTTCACCGCCTTGCGGGGTCAACTTTCTTTGAGAGGGTAGCCTTTCCGGAAATGTGCCATGGTTCCCACCTGCGCTATTTCTGAACACTTAGCTCGTAAGTACTGCAACGGTCAACATCGATAAGACAAAAACAAACAGTATTTCCGGTCAAAAGTCAAGAGGTGACAATCACGATTCGTGTGATTGAACATCCTTAATAAAAGTTTCGATACACGTAGCTTAATAGCAACGTAGGCGGCTAACCACAGGAGCATGGGGAAAATTGCCCCCATCCACACCTAAACAGTTTGTAAATCATCTGACCATGGTCTCTATTCACCAAAAATGACCAATAAAAAGTGAAAACTATTATTTATTACAAAAACATACTCTACATTTGAATTGCTTACCGAAGTCACAAAGGTGTCCTTTATAGGTTCAGTAGGTTCGTGCCCAGGGCCGCCTCAGTCGTAAATCCGGCCCTGCATGCTAGTGCTACGGTTGGAACCGTGGAACCACTTTGCGGGGAGTGCCACTCTATTTTCCACGGAATTGAATATGGTATAATACGTGTACTCGTACAGTTTATGTGCGCTATCGATATACTACGATCATTTTTGTAAACTGGAATGGATGCGGATCTTCAATTTCGGGCACAAATAGCCGAAAGATTTTGCACGAGAATATGAATAATAAATAAAGCTTAAAAATCATGATGATTTCCAATGTCGGCGACTCGAGTCAAATATCATTCAAGTCAAGTCAAGTCACAAGTCATTTCTCTGCAAGTCAAGTCAATTCACGAGTCACTCATTTTTCAAATTCCTCAAGTCAATTCAAGTCCAAGTCAAGTTCCGTTCAAGTCACAAGTCAAGACACAAGTCAAAAAAATGGGTCTCGAGTCGACTCAAGTCGCAAGTCATTGACTCGAGTCAACAACTCTGTTATCCCCGAGTCTCCATGTAGCTTTGGCCACGTAACTACTTTTTCAAAAGTCACCTCGACTCTCTGGCGAAGAGCCAAGGGGCGAAACTAAGCATTACTCCCGAAGGAGTTCTGCTCCCTTAAGGAGCTATGTCCCTGAAGGACACAATACGTCTCCGAAAAGACAATTTAACTGACCAACCTCTGGACCTTCAGACCTCTACATCATAGATCTGTCATGAGTGGACCCGTTCTTGATTGGCTGAAAAGAACAAATGTTTACTACACGTGATCTTTGCCAAAAGGCCGAGAAGCAAATGCAAGAGCTGTCTGAACATTTTTTGGTCACGTAACTCTAACCTATTTCCTTAATTTAACCCCTGAGTTTGAAACAAACTTTCAGTTCTCGGATAAACATTTCAGACCATCTGTCCTGCAAAACGAACAAAAGAAAAAGTAAAAGTAAAATAAAATCAAATTAAAAGGTGAAATAAAAATAAAGCCCCCACCTGTGCCCGATGATACATGCATGACGTCATTAACGAATTACTGATTAAAACTATCGTTTTATATTTCTAAACGGCGGCCCTTGTTTTTGCAGCAAACAAATAGCGCATTTCCTAAAACCGATAAAACACGAAATGATGATATTGCAAGGTTCATTTCAAATAAGCTGAATTAAATTTTGTAATTTGTTTTAATCGTTTGCTTGATAATGTCGTGTCAGTGACGTAGCTACGCACTGAAATTTGGAGTGGGACTTCTGAGGAGGAAAAAAAGGGCGGAGCCGGTGAAAAGGAAAGGAAGGGAAGGGAAGAAAAGCAAAGGCAAAGAAAGGAAAAGAAAAGAAAAGAAAAGAAAAAACAACGAAAATGAGAGAAATAATTAGAATACGAATCTGGCCAGCAGCCAGTCAAGGTACTGATGGGGACAAAGCTCGGTGGGGGAAAAATATTTTTAGTGGGCGAGATGTACCAAAATGCATTGAAGCAAAGGTAATATTTTATTTTCAAGGGGTTGGAAAATGGTTGGGGTGGTATTCCCTCCCCCTCCCCGGCGATGGGCTTGACATGAGTTATTGACGAAGGAAGGGGGAGGAAAAACACAAAGTGGAAAACATCACTTGGAAAAGTACTGAGGCAGGCAGGGATAAGGACAGTGGAAAATACGGGAGGGGAAGGGTGGGGAACCTGACCGGGAAGGGCGAAATATGGACTAGCATTTAAGCCAGGTTTACTTTTGCAAGGGTGAGGAGGGAATGACGTAATGGAAGTTAAACTTCTTGGATCAAGAGGTAAGTCAAATCCTCCAAATGATCTATCTTATCTCATACTGTACTTGTTCTCATAGAGTCACAGCTGCAGTGGGCAAGATGCTGCTTCTCAAAGCATTTAGATTTTGAAGTTATGGGAGCGGACCCTGGCATGATAACTCGCTTCAACAATTCCATTGACATCTAAAAATAAGTATTAAAGGTAACGTAAAAGGACTATAGAAAGTACTATTTCCTACAATCTGTGGGCATTTTGGGCAAAAGTTATCTTGGTACGGTACGAGCCAGCCGTAGTGGCCGTCCTCTTTAGTGACCGTCCTCTTAAGCAGTGCAATGGCGGTCTTTTTTTGGGGGGAGGGGGCTATAAGCCCTCTACAAAAATGTCTCCTCTCTCCGTCCTTGCAACAAATCGACCGAACTGTAAGTTAGGCTATTAAACTGGGATGATTATGACCTGTCTAATTTGCGTACGGCCTTTAACATTTAAAGATATTAAATATTACATTCTAATGCTCATAATACTCTTATTGAGGCCCCAAATAATGCCTTGAACTTCGAGGGCTTATCTGCCTGTCCCACGGAACGCCGTCTTTGGTCTCACGCCATCCCGGCTTGGGGACTCTGAAGATGTTTACTCCCTTCCCCCCTCCCTTGCCCAACTGGTCGGGCATGGCTAGGTGCCTGTCGCTGTCCCTCGATATTCAAAAAACCCTACCTAGACTATGTTCATAACAACTTTTTCTTGAGCCTACTCTTGAATGGTTACAATGGTGCATTCGAAATTCTAGTATCTTCAGGAGAACGTACCGGTCAGTGATTCGTACCGTAGCACGATAACTACCGGTATCCACAGTCATAAAATGAAGTGGTGAGATTTTGGAAAATACTTACCTATTCACAACGTTTCGTGCATAGCATACATAGTAATTTCTCTGTAAGCAAAATCCGGTAAGCGAATCTAAAATTAAAGCCGTCTAATTTTATGTGTAGGGCCTACTTGAAAACTAATACATAGTGTAGCATCACATGTATCAACGGCGAGTGACAGGCCAAGCCTATCGGTGCCGAGGGAAAATATGATGGCGCCCATGTTCTACTCAATTTTTATCCAAGACGAATAGGGGTACACAACTACATTTTTTTTACCCCAACTTTCAAAAGTCTCCCTAACATGACGAACGAATTATTTTTCATTCGTCATGATGTCTATATAAATTTCTGAAAATATCCCGGGCTCGGGGGAAATTCGCCCTGACTGAAAACATGAAACTAATAAATTATTACAACAACATCGGGCAGTCATAATTTGGAGCAATATGTGTGTCTTGTCTGGAGAAATCACATTGCGTCCTTAACGGCACAGGCCCGTAGCCAGACAAGGTACTGAAGGGGAGAAATGGTTTGCAGGGGGCGAAAAAATTTTCAGGGGAACAAATGTGTAAAAATGTATCATAAAGTTAATGACAACTTGAAAACTTTCTACAGGGTGAAAAAGTTTTTTCAAGGGGAGCTTGCCCCCTCTCCCCTCCCCCCCGACTACGGGCCTGCCTTAACGGTTCGCACCGTTATAGCTCCCAGAGGAAGGCGAATTGCTAGATACCAGCTTCCACGCTTAGGAAGACATAAATATAAGAATTCATCAGACCATGGAGTCAATACTTGGACCAGTCTGAGGTAATAGCTCCATGGTCAGACTTAAAAAATCAAAAAGCAATGTGGCCCATGTTTAGAAGTCTCATTTTGTAGTGATTATGGCGATACAAGTTAAGGATCAAGCAAACAATTTACTAATGGGCAAAATACAAAAATATCACGCCCCGGCAAAAAAGCACAATAGGCAAAAGAGCAGTTATGGAAAAGATGTTTTCGACGGAGGCATCGAAGCGGGAGGCCTGCTCGAGTCTCCTTGGATCCCTTGCAGATGGAACCGTAGAACGGCTTCGATCCGAGGGATGAGAGGTAGTCAGTGGGGTTCGCAGGGCGGCCATTGGGCCATGCCCCCCTCACGGATGCCATTTTTTTTTAGATCCTTAAAATACGTAATTTTTAACACAAATTTTACTTCAAAAGGTAGCATACGTGGCATCAGATTGCATGTAAGGACACCTAAATTTTCAAAAATTTTCAAAACTTTTCAAAGGGGAGGGTTGTCTCCCCATTTCTCCCTCACTGATGCCAATTTTTTTAGTTCCTAAAATTACGCCAATTTTGAAACACAAATTTTACTTCAAAAGGTAGCATTTGTGGCACCAGATTGCACTTAAGGACACCTAACTTTTCAAAAATTTTCAAAGGTGAGGGGGACATCCCTTCCCCTTAGACCCCTCCCCCAGACTGGCGACCACACATCATACTGCATGCTACTGGCCCCCCTTGAGAGAAATCCTGCGTACGCCACTGGAGGTAGTTAACACGGCATGGTCCATTTCCTAGCCTGTTGCACCCTTTCTTGTACTGATTTTTATTGGGGTGGTGAGTTCATGATGGAATCTTTCCCCTATTGATGGCCTGTCATCAACAAACACGAGATTTATAAGAAATTGACCACACAGTTTGCTCTCACCCTTGCATGTATTTACAGGACAAACACAGACCCACATCTCTGTGTGGACCTCTCACCAGTGGCGGCGGAACAGAGGGGGGGGGCTTCGAGAGCTAAGCCCCCAATGAAAAAAGTGAGGGGCTAAGGGTATGTTCAGCCCCCCCCCCCCCAATTTGCCAAGTGCAGGCATGAGATCCATATTTCAAGGCTGGGTACATATAGCTTAGAACATTCGGGAAGTGCCGTTTCCGGCCATCTGAGTGTTTTGTAAAGCCAAAAATTTTCTTGTCCGATCCGCTCCAACTGATGGTGGCGCTCCGTTTAGAAACATGTATTACCATTTTTCATAGATTGATTTTTTTTCATTAATTGAGAAATTGCAGACATGAGATCCATATTTCAAGGCTGTGTACATGCAGCTTAAAACACTCGGGAAGTGCCGTTTCAACCATCTGAGCTGAGGGGTTTGTAAAGCCAAAAATTTTCTTGTCCGATCCGCGGCAACTGATGGTGGCGCTCCGTTTAGAAACATGTATTACCATTTTTTATAGATTGATTTTTTTTTCATTAATTGAGAAATTGCAGACGTGAGATCCACATTTCAAGGCTGGGTACATGCAGCTTAAAATACTCGGGAAGTGCCGTTTTCCGGTCATCTGGAGGGTTTGTAAAGCCAAAAATTTTCTTGTACGCTCCGCGCCAACTGATGGTGGCGTTCCGCTTAGATAGTCTTCCTGGCGCTCAGCCCCCCCCCCCGCAATATTTTTTCCGTACCGCCGCGCCTGCCTCTCACTGTTTACATTGTGGTCTCTTGAAACAAAAGAGCAAAGTTGGCTTGTTAACTGGTCCACCCGAAGGTGCTTCAGTCCGGCGCAACCGACTTCGTCGGCTGGACAACCGATTTTAGACTGGGGCAAGCCTATGCCAAGTGGGAGAAACGCCGGAGTACCAGGAGGAAAAACCACGTACATCGAGCGGGATTCTGACTCATGCACAAGTGAAACATTGTAGCACAGCAGCTGGAATATAACCACTCTGCCACTCGATGACCCCACTGGTCTCTTGAAGCATGCTTGTAGGCCTAGGTAGTAGTCCGGTTAACTTTAATCTCAGGCTCCACTTAGTCTTTCTTTTGCTGGTTTCGGGTGAAATTCCTCAGCTTATAGGGAGAGAAATGCGTAATCGGGGTTTATAAAATCGAAATTCTAGTGAGGGAGGCAGTCGAAGTTTATTAGCCTTCAAAAAGGAAAAGAAGAAATTTCTAGATTTTAAAGACGAAATTTTGACTTTTTTAATTTTAAGTTTTACTATGACATATTGCTCTTTTTTCTTGACTTTTTTTGCCCAGTTTTCTCCTATTCCTGTCTCTAACTTGCCTACGTAGCAGACTGTACGGCATATTTACGGGTACCCACAAAAGAGCACCATGATTTAACTGATGACTAAAGTTTACCTGTAAGCGATACGGCGATCGATATGCGCTTTCTACACTCATTATAAACTTTTATAACGGTAACCCTGTCACGAGAAAACGTGTGTATTTAGTCTTTTCATTTGTTCCTCGATGTATGGTGAAAAGACTATAAATGTAAACACGTAACCTCCAGCAGGGTTACCCCGACTTGGTAAACCCAAGAATACAATGTCAGTATCATGCAGTATCTCAGAAAATCATATCGCTATCTCAGAGCTCTATACCAAGCCTTTGCCGAATGAATTGTTCACATGTCAGCTGACCTCCAAATTCGGCAAGTTTTGCCAAAAAGTAATCCAAGAAATACGTGTTCGGGAAAGAAAGCTGAACAAAAGATTTTTAAGCTGAATTTCTTCCTTCTCACCGATGTTTAAAATGAATGAATAACCCGTGCACAGTACAGTAAACGGACAGTAACGTGACCTGACCTTCCGATATGTTAATCATCTTCCGTGTTGAATATCCGACCTGCCATCCCAACAAAAAAGATTTCGCGAGGAACTAATGGGAGAAAGTAACCGAGAAAACTCGTTTTAGTGTGGTGTGTATTGTGCCGACAAACAATATGCTAACAACGTTTCCATAATTATGAGGGAACCTTTTTCTGCGTTATTGAGAGGAATTTGAAGGGAAATGAGTTGTGGTTAGGCTTGGATAGCCTAACGCTTTTGCTTTGAATGTCCCATCTCGAGTTATTAGGTTACATAACAAAACAAATAACGTTACAGTTCTATAATATAATAGCTACTGTAGTGTTATTTGTATGTGCAGGCTTGGGCCGTACGCGGGATGTTGGGCCGTGAAGATTTCTGTCCATGTTCAACTTCAAGGGCTAATTACAGTTAGCATAAAAATTTGATTTTACTTTTCCAATCATCAAAGTAGGCCTAGCCTGGTAATAGTTGTTAAGATTGCTGGGGAGACAGGTTAAATACACTTCTGTTGTAACCCAGGCTAGCCTAGTTCTATTTATAATTGACTGAATGAGAAAGGAAGAGGCCACTGAGCCAATGTGAGTGGCAGTGTTGTAAGGCCGGATACTGCTGAGAATTACAAGTGTTACTTTGAGCAGTGCAATCAGTAGCTGCCACCACGCTTATTCTAACCTGCATTGGAAAAGATAAAGGCTCAGAAAGAACGGTAGGTAGACAGATTCATTCAATTTTTAAATCTGATGATTTTTTCTTTTTTTGTTGTTGAATATTTTGACCAAGGCCGAGGGCATCTACAGCACTGTACACATAAGCCTATGTATTTATACAAATGTTGTATGTAAATTCATACATCGTAGATATTGAGGCAGGTTACGTTCCGCATACTTACCAGGCACATAGAGTCTAGCCTATTCGATGTTTAAATATCAAAATGGGAGAAATTAACTGTACAAACGAACTGACTGGGGCCGCACTCAATTTTATTTTTGTGGCTGGTTTTAAACTACAGGGAGGCTATTTGCAATTTACTATAGGCCTAACACATAGCCTAGGATTTGTCTTCCCTGGAACTTTTCACACCAGTACATGGCCTACTGTATGATAAAATCACCCCATGCAAGTATGACGTAAGTAGCAGGGAATAAACACGCTTTTTTCTGTTCGCTTGTACTTCATATCAACATTTTGGTAAAAATAATTTTTACAAAATTTGAACATCGTCGAGAGTTTGCAAAGGTGTTGCAAACAGAATGTAATAAGTTTTAATTCTGAAAAGAATGTGATGTAATTTGAGGGTGGTTCATACACATTTGGACCTGTCCAACTCCATTCTAATTCTGATGCTGATTCCACAAACCTATGATGTATATACCCCTGCACTAGTCCCAGTTGCAAAACTACAGCACTGTTTTTCATTTCTACATGTATATTTCCAGTCTCATCGCTGCAAGGAAGGATTACCAGTGAAATAATATAAAGGACAACAGGCCAATTTCTTAAGCCTTTTGCTACAATAAGGCAGTCCTAGACACAAATAACATCGGCATTGCGAATGCCTCACCGATATGGCCATGTACTGTCATTTTTGATATGGTGCCTACTGTAGAACTTTGACAGTAAACACAAGTTACGGGATCTGCCATATCGTTTGGATCTTGAAGGAAAATTTTTCGAAATATTGATGATGAAAATTTCATACCACAACAACCCTACATTCCACACAATGCAGAGAGAGTGCTTGGATTATACTCTACATGTATAATACCCTTGTAGCACACCAGGACATGGCCTTTAAGGGCAAATCTCATCATTTCAAACATATCTGCAATTCTCCCAACTTAGCAATGTGCAGCTCCTCCCATAATAATGCTCCTCCTTGTGCAGACACTTATTGCCAAAGGCCATGACCTGAGTGAGCATACAAGGCACTAATGTGTTCAAGCATTCTCCCTGCATTATGTGGAGTGTGAGCTCCTCTGTTTCAGTTTCAGTTTATTCCCTGTTTACCTCACTTGAGGTATGAGAGTCAAAAGCAAAATAGAACATTTACATAATAATGGTACAAAATCAATACAAGTTTACATAAATGGCAAAATGATAAGGAGAAAAAAAAGAGAGAAAAAAAAAACATATGGAGGCAGCAAGAAAACTGTGCCACCAGCCTAACCAGAAAAGAAAAATCAATTAGGTGAAAAAATTCATAATGAACATTGCAAACTTGGCAGGATTTTTGAAAATGGTTTTTTTCCTAGTCTGAAAGAGCAGCCTCATTTTAATTGAATTCTGATTAGCCATAAAGAAACGTTTTAGATAAATTTTCCTTTTCCTCTGGAACATATTACATTCAAATAAATAATGAAATGCATCCCCCAATTTCTCAGAACTACAAAGATGGCAAATTCTTTTGTTATAAATAATGTTGAGAAATCTTCCAGTGACAACAGGAAGTTTGTGGTTAGTACATCGGAACTTACCCAGATTTTCTGTATACGGTCTTTATTAGGTAAACAAATGAGATATTTTTCGAGTTCTAATTTTGTCTTAAAAATATGATAGTTCTAACACCGAGAGTTATTAAACACTTCTGAGAGCCAGTCTTTCTCATATATCACAGTCTTCTGTTTAGTAAACTTTTAAGCCAATTTATGTCAATTGGAGTTTCATTGTTATGGATTGTAAAGTTCCAAACATATTGTACTGTAGGACATACCAGAATAATCAAGAATACTCAATTAACCTTTATGATCCATCTTGAGCCATAAATGCCTTTCTCATGCAGGGTTATTAAGAGATTATATAAAGTGAAGGAAAGTTTGTGTTTACCACCATTAACAATTCTTGCCCAAAAAGTGACCATTCTTACTCCAATTGTCTTATTTAACTTGTATCTTCCTAATTCCCCATAAACCATGCAATTAGCAGTATAATTATGAACCTTAAGAATTTGTTTACAAAATTTCTGGTGGAACGATTCAGCTTGCAAAATATCTTCAACACCCCAAACTTCACACCCATACGAGAGGACAGGGAGAACAATTTGATCAAATAGTTGTAATTGTAAATCAAGGGGCATCTGCATCTGATAGGACTTGCCAAGAGACTATATAGGGCATCTCTGGCTTGGTTAACTTGCTTTTCCTTAACTTTATTAAACTTATTATTAAAATAAAACACAGTACCTCAGTAGGTGTAGTTATCAACAATTTCAAGTACAACATTATCGAATTTAAAAACAGGCCTTTTTCTTACTTTACCTGTACCTTTGGAGAAAATAATAACTTTTGTTTTACATGTATTAATTTCCATCTGTAGCAGTATAACTTAAGTGCATCTAATGCAAGTTGTAAATTACGATCATTTTCCGCAAGCACAATAGTATCATCGGCATAGAGAAGACAAAACAGTCTGAAAAACACTTCGACATCATTATTACTTAAGTGGGATTTCACAGATTCTGACAGTTAATCCTTGGTAATAATTGCTGATGAATAACTCAAAGTCATTTAGATACAGGGCAAACAAAACTGGGGACAGTTTCACCTTGCCTGACCCCAACATTGCAAAAGAAATAATCAGAATGCTCACCAATGTTCTGGACAAATGACTTTGCTTTTTGATATAAGTTACAAAAGACGTTCAAATATTTACCATTAATACCATTGGAAATTAATTTGAGACATGAAGAGGCTCTGTTAACTTAGTTACGGGATCACTCGACATTGCGATATCGTTTGGATCTTGAAGGAAAATTTTTCGAAATATTGATAATGAAAATTTCATACCACAACAACCCTACATTCCACACAATGTAGAGAGAGTGCTTGGATTATACTCTACATATATAATACCCTTGTAGCACACCAGGAAATGGCCTTTAAGGGCTAATCTCATCATTCCAAACATTTGCAATTCTCCCAACTTAGCAGTGTGTAGCTCCTCCCATAATAATGCTCCTCCTTGTGCAGACACTTATTGCCAAAGGCCATGACCTGAGTGAGCATACAAGGCCATAATGTGTTCAAGCATTCTCCCTGCATTATGTGGAATGTGAGCTACTGTACTCTACCATTTTTTGAATTTCCAAACTTTGCTGTCAATCAGAGCAGTAACCAACTGAGAATTTTGATACCCCCCTCTCTAAAAGTATACTTTTGGGTGATGAGTACACAGTATGTCTTTAAGCAATTAAATGGGTTTGTGTCTGCACAAGGGAGGAGCTTTATACAGTTATGGGAGGAGCTACAAATTCGTAGAACTTATGGAGAAGTGGTCTGGGATGACACAGAAGGGCCCAAAGGTCATAATGGCAACTGTTATAGGAAAAGTAATTCTGAAATAAAATTACTAGTTTGAAATGGATGCTTGTTAGTGGAACTTATGGTCAAGTCCACTCCACCTATGTAGTTACAGTATCTCAATTTTAAGTCCAGTTGATCTGTTTAGTGTGAGATGTTGGTGTCACAAAGTAATGAAAGTATAGATAGAATGAGATTTACAACATAAAGTGTACCATACACTGTTGACATGATGTGCAGGTATTTTCTGTGCACAGGTTTTGATACTGTATTATAGTGTTGCATGTACATTTATGGTCTGAGACCTGTCTTCAGTTAGGAAAGAGTTCATTGCTGCATCCTGTTGCTGTCTACAGGTATGTGTATACCAGAGCTCGAAATAACCGGCAGCACCGACAGCCATGGCTGTGGCTGTCGTGCCCTTACTGATGGCTGTGGTGCCCCTCACTAATTGTCCTATGAAATAACATAGACCAACAGCCAATTTGCTCATTTTGGCTGTGCCCTTTTTCAAGCTTATTTCGAGCCCTGGTATACAGGTTAAATCAAACTTTTGGTGTGTACTGGTCTTGTACATGTATACAGTATGCATGTTTTCCACTGTCCATAATCTTTTTGGCTTTATAGCCAGTTTGCAACTTAAACTTAAGATAAGGTCAACGTATTAAACCCCACAAATGCTTGCATAAAATGGAATAAACAAGAATCGAGACATGTAAAATTAAAAAATATATACAGACATACTGTAACAATTTCCTAAAAAAAGTAAAATGAAAAGAAACCAAGGGATAGTAAAAGTTTTTGGAGCCAACCAGAACCAGGCCAGCAAATAGCATTTGAAAGTAAAATTATGGAGTTTAATATTGTGGGATAAATTAGAATTGGAATGGTGCAGTGAAGTCTTTTCTAGCTGGTGACCTCAGAACATTATAACTGCACATTTTGTGGGATAAACTTGATCCATGTGTACTGTAGATGGTACATTATATACTGTATATATCATAAATTTTGCATACAGCGTTCTAATTAGTGAAATATTTTGGTGTAGCAAAAAGTGCTACACAAAAATGATTCTGTGTAGCACTTTTACATTTTGGTGTACAGTAGGAATTTTGCCTTACAACGTAATTTATTGATTTTCAACTGTTAGTGTACATTATGCCGATAACATACAGTACTGACTGTACAGCATACACATACTGTATACAGTACAACACACGTAGGATAGGTTGAACATACATATAATGTGTTTGCGAAAGCACTGCATGGAGCTCTTGAAGATTCTGTTCTGTGTGACTGATATGGAAATACATGGGATTCGTAGCTTGTGGTTTGGGTTTTTTCTTGAAGAATAATTGCTGAAAATGTGTCCATTCCAGACTAAGCCTCGCCGTGTGTACATATGTTACTTCATTCTGCTGTACTTTTTATAATTTGGCAAACGCAGTGCATCGCACTCTTATGCTATGCATTTGGAGAAGTACTGTAGTCTACATCGGATGTGCAAGAAAGCGTGTCACATTTTGCAATGCGGTACCAGCTATTTTAAACACTGATTGCATAGTCAAATTTTGCAAGGACAGAGTTAATATATGAAGGACAGGTCAAAGGTCATATGGTCAGTTAAATTATAAAATCACCTGGAAATGGAAAGAAAATCAAACTTTCAGTCAAGTAGGAGTAAAGGAATCACAAAACTCGGTTCACACTATGCAACATGACTTCTTTCAAGTTCCGTCATGTTTTTAATGTTGTCAAAGGTCACATACCTTGGTCACAGTGCTGCTTGTGCAGTATGAGACCAAGTTGCAAAATAGCATGGAAAAAGTGAAGTTGATTGCACAGAAAAAGTGTAATACTGTTATTGCAACACTGTTCACTTCACTTTTAATACTCTGCTGTATAGTGCAAAATGGAAAGGTTCCAGCACCAGGGTTGTTTTATCCTGCAAAGTTCAAAAGAGCCAGCATTAACCAGCCAGCTTAATGTATAGGCCTATACAATAGAAACTTAAGTTTGCAATGTTACAGTAAAAAAGTTTCACTTAAAAAGAATTGACAAGAGAGAGAGGTACAGGTACAATGTTCAAAGCAAATTTCAAAACAGGAACATAGACATATACAGTACCGTATGCATGTGTAGTACAAGTATCTGGTCTGTAGCAGGGGTGTTAAACCTTTTCAAACACTGGGCCAAATCATGTTGCTGTGACCATCTGAGAGGCTGCAGTGGAACAGAGAGGTGTGTGTGAGGATGGCCTCTTACCCTCACTCCTCCCCCAGCCCTCCCTCGTTAGAGTGACCAATGTGCCTATCTAGGCAGACTCACATGTGCTCAAATAATATTGTAGTATGGTCCTTCTGATTGTTGGAGAAACTTGCCTGTGTGGGTTCATCTCTATTTTGACGACAAAAATGATAATCTAGATTTAGAATACGTTTTTCAAGCGCACTTACGTTAACTTTAAGTGTCGGTCTAATGACAAGATGTACCAGGGCCGAAAATGGGACAAATCAAAATTGTTTTGCAGGCAACACAGGAGAAGGCTGAAGGCCACAGGTTGCACACCCCTGGTAGACAATATTGCATTGTACAGTAGGTATAATACAGTATGTGTACCCCTTTTTTTTGGGGGGGGGCAAAGTTTCAGGGGTCCTAACCCTTACAGTATGTTACTATTCCATCTATAGGAATTACATTGATCAGCAATATTTACTGTAACAGTAGCTGGTTCAACTGTAAAATATTGCCCATATCATAATACACATTTCACATGCTTTGATTATAAGCATGCACAAGTATTATGAAATCTCCATTTTTGCCTCCTGCTTTCAGCTCTCTGACAGCAAGTTGTCAAAGAAACTTTTTTAAGTCCATTCGGTATGATACACTGTGAGCTGAACTTTCAGTGATTCTAGCAACACCAGCAATTAATTTTACCTACCACGTGGACAGTAGTATGTAACATACTGTAGTGTGCCTCGTATCATACAGTGCATAACTTATATGTGACAGCTCCTAGCTTAACCTCCCAAATTTACAAAATGTTTTTTGTCAAGTTGGGCTATTTGGGACATCAACTGTGCTCTATGCTGGCATACATTCTTTCTACACCCCTCCTCTCCCCTCTCCACCACTGCCTTCTCTCCACCTCCCCCTCCAGTGTTAAGACAGTTCTGATGTGTACAATATGTACAGTACAGGTACTGTACTGTACATTACAAACCCTAATTGTACTGATCTTACTACCAGGATATCTACAAAAATGCAAACAGATAAATTTCACATACATTGCAATACTGTACATGGTACAGAGTATACATGGAAGTACTGTACTGTAGTACAGTACCTCGAACGGTGTACTGTATGTAAAGTGTTTAATTGAGAAACTCTGAAAGCAAAACATTATCAGGCTTTTATTCTAAAATTAATCATTTTAATGACATGCAAAGAGTGAAAAGGTATCCCCCTTGTGGGGTCCTGACTCTCAATTAAACACAGTACAGTAAATCTAGAGTGTCACTATGGCAACACCAGGAATATACAATGCATTACTCACCCTCTGTGAATGTGGAGTAACTGAGCTATGTACATGCAATGCAGTGTACTTTGAAATATTTGTGAAGGAATATCAAAACATTAATTGCTATAGATTTACAGCTCACATGGGATCAAAAAGCAGCAGTAGGTCCAAATGGACTACAATGGACACCACATTTTGCAGGCATTTTAGAAGATTCTCTGCTGCTACGATAGCTGTCTCATACTGTACACAGATTAAAGCACCTTAACTGTCTAAACTTTTGTGCATGGTGTAATATAGCAACCATGTTTTGTATTACATTCATTTTTATACAGTAGGCTAAGTCAATGGGACTTAATTGTGTGAGCTTTAAAGTGGAAGAAATCACACACTAAAACTCCAATGAGGGTTGGTCACCATAAACAGCATGGTAATCAGACTTGCTTTATTCGATTTTTCGTTGAATATTTATAATTTGTTTGTTATGATCATATATGAATAGTTAAAAGGGTACAGTTTTGACGCAGTTCAAGAAGAAGAATTGCGAAAATTTGCCAATGTTGGTATTACAAGTGCAGCCAGTATAGGTGCAGGAGTAATACACGACCCCTGAGCGGACAATTTTCACTCAGAATAATACCTGTATCTGATGTTACAGTATGTATACAGTACCCTGCATATGGTACATGTATAGAGAATGCCAGTATGAACGTACAGTAAATCTATTCTTCTCTAGGAAAGGCCTACAGAGTACACATGCACGTGGTCTGGAAATTATTTGTTATACAGTACTGATGTTACAGTATGCTACTATTTAACTGCCTGTTGTACTGTACTGTATAGGATATATTCTGCATGGAAATTGATCAGAGCTGCAAAGACTTAGTACAGTAGAACAATTGAGATGCATGAAGTCCTTGACAAGTTTTCAAAGTACTGGAAGGGACAATAAGCCTTTAAATGTTCTGTACTGAGTAATACAGTGCTACAGTACAGTGTAGTATGATTTGAAGGTCTGGCTTTGCAGTAGCTGGACATGCTGATTTTACTGAAAAGGAGCCACACTACTCCTTGTAATGATGGTCTTACTCAGATAATGAATAATAAACTGATAACGCTCCAATGTTGATATCATGTCAGTGTGAATGCCACACATACTTGACATGTCATTGTTCATACATCATTTGAAGGCCTTGCTAATCAGTATTGGCCTACTCTTGCTGTAGTGTGATATCACTTAATGATATAAATAATTAAATATAATTATTACAGGGCATCTGTCAAGTGGACAGAACTGTTCTGTTTGCTGTATGGTTACAGAAACTTTTCCTATTCCATGGAGCAAAAGAGCTATCAGACATGAAAAGTACAGCTCATTATGCATTGGTGAAGTTGTTTGAAGGGGGAGGGGGTGAGGTCACTGTGAGTACAGTACTTATCACATAGTACAGTAAGTTGTAACCATGTCTGCTGTCTGTGAGGTTGCCATGGTGGTTCAGTTTGTTTCTTCCTAAATTTCAGACAATCTGGGGGAATTCAACATGAATGCCATTTTGCATGTGTAGTTACAGCATGCATTGAGAGCAGGAGTGATTGAGAGTTCCCTACCATGAAGTACTGTTTCTGTACAAAATCTAGTTGCATTGAATCACGTGTGAATATGGTATTCACATGAGCGTGCAGTGGACTGTATTATGCGATACTGAATAAAAAACCTGTGTAAACAATGACTGTACAGTAGAAATCCATATTCTGTACATTTTTTATTATGATACTGAAGGAAGTTCCACTTGAATGATTATTTTTGTAAGTGAATTAATGTTTAACTTTCAATATCAAATGACAATATTTTGATTAAAATGTTTTTCAGGTGGGAAACTTAATATGCATAGCTCTTCTAAAATATTTTAGCCCCATGCAGACACAGATACAGTAGTGTGGTAACACAATACTGCATAGACTACTGTACTTAAAAGAATAGCCCAGAGCCAAATTTATGTCTGATATGTTACAGAGGAACATATTCTAAGCACTCTGGTGAAATTTGCATTCATTTCCCATGTTCGGTTCTCGAGATATTAGCAATTGAAGTTGACACATTTCCGACGAAATGTGAACTTGAAGCAAGCAGGTGTGATGTCATGGATTCACATTGATGGCCAATGTTTTGTTTTTCTTTAAA
>WURT03646601.1:0-19425 GCA_009936505.3 Holothuria glaberrima | reverse complement strand
CTGTTGGTAGTTTTGCCTCCAGTAGCCCACTTTTCACCAGCGCGTCCTGATGGCGCAACGACTGGCGCAGACCTTGTTAATCCGGGCGACGTCTGAGCCGGCATGGTTATCTCAATATTTGAACTCTCCATATTTGATGGGTGTGGAGGTGCCAGAATTTTTTGAAGGTGCCCTCTTTCAACCTTCCCCGTGTCTTTTTGGGGTTATTTTTTTGAAGCCGATTTGAATTTGCTTGGCAATTGAAGTCTTTTTGAGATGTGAGCCTGAAATCTGTATGGAAATTGCCGGAATTAATTTTTTTTTGTGTCCTCGGGGAATTTGAACCCGGGACCTGTCGCACACGAGACGAGTGCTCTACCGTTACACCGTTGGGTCTGGCACTTACACCGTTGGATCATCAAAATCATTATTATTATATCATCATCATCATCGTCATCCTCATCCTCATCCTCATCCGAGTGCAGGCGCCCTCCTTGTGGGAGGGGTTGAAGGAGAGGGGGTGTCTAAAAGAAACGGTTGTTACCCTCCCCTCCGAGACACTTTGTTCGTGTAAGGTGGCTTGGATGCGAAATAGTGCTATTTTGGCACTACCTTTGAAGAAATCATAAGTTGAAAGGTTCTCATATTTTAGTGAATTTTTACTTTTGTTTGGTGTTTAGGACTGGCATGTCGTCTAAGTCGAGGTGTGACAACCCCTCCTTTTGACAAATTTTTATTTGAGCTGGTAGGTCTAGGGTTCGAATCCTGGCCGGGTCATGCCACAGACTTTAAAAATGGAACCTGCTGCCTATGTGCTTCGTGCATAGCATAAGCAATGCAGTAAGGAAAACAAGCCATTGAGCCACAACTGGAAAAAAGGCCGTGACCAGCTCGACTTAAACCAATTGGTTAGAAACTGGGCCGTAAAATTCCATCGAACTAACTAACTAACTAATTAACTAACTCACCAAGTAATAGTACAAATACGTCTGACACGGTATTGATAATAAGCACAGCAGAGGAGTTGCTGGAGAAGCGCTTAAATTTTGAGTTTGCGAAAGTCATATTCTGCATCCATTTTTCCTTACCATTAGTGCAAAATTAATACACTTCAGATTTTTTTCGAATGGGGTTCAATGGACTCGTCATCACACCCTGGAACTCTTACCTTCATAGAAATAGGACCAATCCTGTTAACTGGGTGAGGGACCTACATTCTGTTTGTGGCAAGTATAACGTCACTAATTTGCTTAATGTTTGTATGTTCCCGATCATTCTTCCGCGTCTGTGGGTTTATATCTCAGGAGCAATGATATCATCCACTGTGAATAAGCACGCAAAGACAGAAAACATTCCAACCATGGAGCTTGTCGTGTTCGCTCAGCCCGTCAAGTGTCGTTAATCATTCTCAAAGAATCGTGTAATGTGCACTCCTGAGTCGCAGCATATCAAGCGAATGTTTAAGATTTCCAAGTCGTGAAGAAGGCGATTTAAATAGTGAGAAAAGGCGGAATAGTGGTGTAGTGAGTACCTGCTTGAAGCTTTGTTATGTTTTAAAAAGCTTCGATATGTTCTTGTCTGTAGGTACAAAAATATCTAGTTTAGGGACCAAGGTTGGCTACACAATACACAGTACAGATTTGACCGATGTTGCATTCTTATATCCTCAACTTAAAACATGATGGACTTTATCTAACTAAATGTATCTGGTATTAAACCGTGGTCTTATCTTGAAAGATATGGGCCTGTTTAAACCGATTGCCAATTTCAGGTTGTCACTCTCAACAATGATTTATTTAAATTGAAAAAAACTAGTGCAGAAAAAAATACAAAAAAAGGGAAAGATTAGAAAAAGAGAGGTTTAAGATGAATGAAGGGGGAGGCAGTTGAAGGGAGGAGAACGAAAAGGGGAATTGGAAAAGAGGAATAGGAAAGGGGAAAGATAGGGTTATGGGAAAGCAAGAGAAAAGGCAAAGGAGAAGAGGCTCTAGGAATTGAAAGGAAAGGACCAGCTCGACTTAAACCAATTGGTTGGAAACTGGGCCGTTAAACCTCGAAACGAAAGGGAAAGAAAAGGAGTAGAGAGGAGAGAAGAGTAGAGGAAAGAACAAATTTGTTTCAAGAAAAAAAAAATTGATGAAGAATGGTAGTGAGCCAGGGCCAAGATACGGAAGAATAGGAATGGGACGATGGAGATCTGCCAAGGGGAAAGTGGATGGAAGGAAATGATACAAGGGCCAGAAAGGACTTTCTTGACCTAGCATAAGAAGATTAGCTGTTTGAAAGAACAGATCAGAAAGGAAGCACAAATTATGTCAGATTTTAAGAAGAAAAAGAAAATACCTACAGGGTTGCAGGGAAAGTTAGTACCAATCACAGGATTTTATCACTTTCAATTAGAGGGGCATCATAGTCTCATTTTTTTTTTAAATAGTCATATCATGTATTGAAAAAGTCAGTTGCTTAGCCACTGCCTTTCTATTCGAAAAGAGGCATTTGGGTGCAAGCATAGCTCCCCTAGTACGTAATACGTCACTGGGATCAATACTCAAGAGGGTAAAATTTTCAGAAAAAGTTCCGTGATAGATTGGCATTGTACGAGATGTTCCCCTCCGCCAATAGTATCGTGTTTTATAAAAGAATAAATGGTGAGGTAGATAGATAGATACAATAAAGTTTTCCTTATTGATAAAATTAGCAATGTAAATGAGGAAAGTCATTGCAAGGAACCAAAATGTTTAAAATAATTATTCTTCCTGGCTTCACGATGATTAATGTTAGATATTTGCATTACCATAATCCTTTCGCCGGACAGCCTGAGGGACATTAGCCAAGGGGGTCAAGCGTGACGGTGCCTTTGGAAAATAAAAAAGACAATTGCTCAAATGTAGGTATCTCGATCTCCCTTCCCCTCAGCACCCTAGTTTGGCTACCGGCCTGCTTAAAAGGTGGGGATCTAGGCCCTCTGCTTCAGGAAATTCATTTCATTAAATTCAAAGAAAATTTCTTTTCAACTCAGTAGGACTCAGTGGGACTACTTCTACTAACGTTTGGGAAACATTTATTTTCCTAAATTAAAACGGTATGATAAAGCAGGGAGATGATCACCTCCCGGGATAAATCAAGGTAATTTATTAGTAATTCATACCTCTAGTACAGAGTGTAAAAACATTTCCATCATTATTGGTATCAAGGTTGCCCCCACTGCAAAGATAAAAGTGCGATCCGTCACGCTCCATACCATAATCGCACACAACATATAGATAACTCCGGCTGGTGCAGGATCCACTTACTACAGGGGGTCCTCCGTGAGAGTCTCTATAATAGCCGTTTTCGATGTACGGTACAACACAATTCCCGGATCGACAACGTTGACCTAGGTAATGAAAATATATTAAAGTAAGTTCACGTGGTATGGAAATGTGAGCATTTGAGCATTATCCGAAATTTACAGGAAAATGTATTAGTATATTTAAATTCACAATAACGTTTAGCCTTGTTACTCTACAAAACCTCTATTACTTATCATAAATAAATGGCACCATACACTCTTAAAATAGTGGGCAAAATTTGCCCAACTTTTTGCCCAACACTGGGCATCTATTCAAAAACCTTAACAGTTGGGCAAAAATTTGACCAACCAAATTTGGTAAAATTTGAACCCAACTGTTGGGAAAAAATGACCAACTTTTAAGGAAAGGAGCATTTCAAAATAGAATTAGTTGTTGGTCACTTCTTTCATCAAGCTGTTGAGCAAATGCATTGACCAAACGTTGGTTTAATGTTAACCATTTTTGCCTATCCGGTGGTTCTTCCTTTACTTCAGATTCGCATGATGGGCTTTTGTTTCCCTTGATAGTTGGGTGAACTTTCTACACAACAGTTGTTGAAACTGTATTATTTGATTGGGGAAGACATTAACCACTTCATAGGCAGTTAGATGCTTATTGTGCATTCCTTTCTTTAACCTAGCTTTCGGTTATAGTTTTAAAGAATCACTAGAAACCGAGGTTATAAAATTCTGCGCAAAATATGTTAATTGGTTTAATTTATTTAACACTTTAAAATGTCTTAAATGTGAATTAAAATATAGTACCCGTTGTTGCAAAACATAACAAAACTGCACCTGTATTGCGAGGTTCTTTTCAAATGCCTTGGTTTAATATGTTCCGTTTGTTACCAACTTCCATGTATATGTGGTCCGAAACAATTAGGTTTAAAAAGCACTGTGAAATGATGCTTTTGAAATAAAAACACAAGTCTGCACACTGACAACTTTTGTAGCATATCCGTATGGTTCAAATATTGAGTAAGATGGGATTATAATTATGAATTATAACGATTCTCATTCTACTATATCCACTCCCATTCGGACGTGATAGAGAATACTCCAGATTCTGACCTCTCATTGTATAGCCTTTTGGCGATCAGTTTGAATTGTCGAATTTGATACAAATGTGTGCTAGTTCGTAGTAGTATTTTAACAATTTTTAGGAAATAGAGCTCGATTTTATGGCCATACATAAAGTACGAGTTTTCCTCTTTTGCCGATATCAAAGACGTCAAAAGGAATTTTCAGATTATGGAACCATTATCTGATTATATGAAGAAATGTGAAACAAAATCGAGTCAAATTTGTGGTTGTTCGAAGCAAAACCTGCGGCAAAAAACTTTAAGCAAAAATTATGCTACTTAGCAAACCGGGCCAGTAGCCGTGGGGGGGGGGGCATTTCGGGTCAATGCCGCCAAATATTTCTGCCCCCAAATGAAAATTGAAACTGCATAATTATTAACATAAGCGCCGGCACGGGGGCATGGGCCCGCGTGCCCCCCTCCCCAATCGAGCAATTCTGAAAATTTTAAAATGATCCTAAAAGGCGTTTAAACCATAGATTTCTGTAGGGGGGTAGGGTTAGGTGTATTTTCAATCAAGTGATGGATCTATTGTTATCATTTGCTTTCACAAATGTTTCTCAGACTATCAGAATTCTCGAAAATCCTTCTCAAACTATCGAAATGTTCGCGAGCTTCGTGCGCTTCAAACCTTATCACTATTATGTTGTTCTAAGTATCAATATATTCCGATAGCAACTCTCAGAGAATCACAGCAGCAAAAGCCCAAAGCTGTTTACAAATAACCAGGTGAAAGATGGCTTTCGAGTGGCATGTAGGTTTGTTCGGCAGTTGAAAGTGTCTCGATGCAGATTCTGAATGCAGGTTTTGTCATGGAAATCTTATATAACGAAAAATTTCATTATGAAGGTAATAACACATGGCACTAGTACTATTCTGATTACAACATTTTCAAAAGACAAAGCCAACCATCTGAAGGGGGCCTTGCATCAGTATTGTATCTTTCAATCTAATTTGTAGCATGATGTGGAAGGTTGGAACTTAAATGTACGTATTTGCCGTATTATATTTTTCAGAAATTTTTACCGGACGCCTCGCGTGCAGCCATTATCGGTATAGATGGTTACTGTTGATACACTTACGACAGCACTCTGAAACGCGCTTGCTAGTCCTTCACCCCTTTTGTTATACCTATCAGGGAGGTCTAATATTACCTTCCTGCACCTCTCCCTCCCGCCCTCCCCCCATTGCTGGAAGCTGTTTGTCTGGATTTCGTTTAAAATTAGTAAAAATACGATAGTTGTAAAGTGCTCGTCATCATACTCTGTATTATCATTTGTATATCAGGTAATAAGCATTCAGTGGCGTATTCATAGGGGCCATTGGGTCATGAGCCTCCCTTACTGATGACATTTTTAGTACCTTATAAACATAAAAAGCTTTATCAGAAAATTTTACGTCAAAGGTATCACATGTGGCACCAAATTGCAAGTGAGGACTCCTAATTATTCAAAAAATTTCTAAGGGGAGGAGGACACCCGTCCCCTTAGACCCCCAGGCCGGCAGTCACACGACGCTCTACACAGTAACGCTTTAAGAAATCCTGACTTCGTCACTGTAAGCAGTATGTCACTGACTCCATTTCATAGAATTGATTTAGAGCTTCCGGGAGCCCTATACAGGTATCTGCCTCCTTGGATGTCCTTTTATGCAAAAGGGGAATGTGGGTAATAGTCAAAGAATGTTTCCTTGGACTTAACGCACGTATTTTGGCGTAAAAAGCTATCCCGAGTAGAAGGCAGTACGGTAGCCAACACGGGGGGGGGGGCTTCAGGAGATTTGTTCGACTTTTTTTTTTCTCTCTTAGACAGCGTAGTCTCCTCTTTTACCTAACCAAAACTTAGAATTTACTAAATTTCGGACATTTCCCAGTCATTTATGTCAGCTCTGAAGATACCCCCAAAATAGCACCATGTTGCATTTAATCAACCTAAAATTAACAAAAATTTCTAAAAGGGGAGGGAATACCCCCTTTCCCTACACCCCTTTGCCAGTAAGGCACCTTTATGTAGTGACAAAGGAAGGATCCCTACTGCTGTACAAAAACGCAGGGCACATGAAAAGGGTGCAATTTACGCAAACATGAGAGTTTACCTGAGTTAAAATTACGACATCATCGGCGGTGCCACCCCATCACCAAAGTATGGCGGCGCCACTGATAATTAATAATTAATATATAAGGAGAAAATTTTATGTTGTTATGATGTTCCCTCAATCTCAACACTCCCTCCCCCCCCTAAAAATGCAAAGCTGCGTGCCGGTAGCAAATAATTGCCCAACAAGTAGGTAAAGCGGAAATTTGCGCAACAGTTGAATAAAAGCTTGTCGTCAGTTTGACCAGTAATTGGGTATAACAAGACACGTGTATAGAAGAACATATTAACCATTATCTGAGCAAAGTTTGACTAACATATAAGCAATTACTTTTGCCCAACAGAAATATTGCCCAGTGTTTAAAGAGTGTAACAGGTACTATTTAGAGCAAGCCTACTATATCAATCGGTGGAGAGAGAGAGATGAAGTTATGATAAATTAAGTATATACTTAGAGCAGTAAATGCTGAGTGCAAATTTTAGTTCTCGTCTTATGATCTTTGCAATAAAGAATCCAGAAGTGCGAAAAACTGTGCGTGTGGGCGGGGGTTTGTGGTGCTGGGATAACCCACCGTTTGAATATTTTATTGCTGAAAACTAATTAAAGTACTTATTTAAAACTGAACGCATTTGAATTTAATACCAGCAATTGCTTCTCTTTTTCCACCATCTTGTAGGCTATATTGATGTGGTGTAATCAAAGGCATATCAGGTTGAGGGGAAAAGAAATTTCCAAAACTTACATGTTGAATCAACTCCACCCGGCTTTGACCATTCACCCGATTGTTGACATCTGTAATAATGGCCTCCCTCGCGAATCAGTCCTTCTTGGCAGTTTACAGTAATGTCCGATCCAGATGAAACACATGCCATAGGATGTAAGCGCGTTCTACGATAACCTGTTGTGAAATACCCACTTTGGAGATGAGGAACTTGGCATCCACTTGTACACCCTAAATTGTTGTTACAACAAAATCAACCAAAATTGTGAGATGAACAAAAAAAAAAAAAGACAGAAAATACAAATACTCTTAACAGTTTGTTGATTAATGGTACAGAAGTGATAGATTCTGTTGTACTGAATTTAATAATCAGTTTTAAGTTTAACAAGCAGGTGTTAGTCTCTTTACTTAAGCAAAATATTACTTCATTCAAAACTTCCAGTCAATATTTGTAGGATGAAAGGAATTTTCCAGTGGCATTTCTCATGTGTGGAAAGAAAATCAAACGCATGTCCTCCAATCCTTATATTGATAAGCCTACTCTATTTCTAACTCAATATAGTTCACTTTTAGGATTGCTAATTTTTTTACAAAAATATCTTCAGTTTTCATCAAAGTCACACCATGTTATGCGGAGTGTGCACATTGCCCCAGGTTTTTTTTTTTAGGTTTTATCATAATAAAATGTCCTGTTTGTCCTTGAAATTAAATACTGTTAGAATATTTTAATATCTTTCATGTAGATTTAGCATAAAGCAGCACCATTTGACTGGTATAGCAAGTACAGTTTTTAAGTATCCACCAAAGCAGTGTCCAAATCATTAAGAAATACAATACTATGTCCAGTTACTGTACCGCTTTCCCATAATGCACTATATCTCTTGAAGAAAATATTATTTTTTTAGAAAACAAGTATCTACCAAACGCTACATGCTTTTAAGATGATATTTTCTCCACTTGAATCACCAAAATATTTTTACTTTTTTGAAGTAAATGAACTCCAGGCAAATTCTTTAACTCTTAGCGAATCAAATTGCTTCTCTCCAGTTAATGACTTCTTAAACCACGATCTTAAGGAAAAAATTGTGCATGTTCATACGACATTACGTAGCAAAAGTCCGTTCCATCCCAAAATGTATTGTAATTCTGTTGTGTCAAACTCTCTTATACCCACTTGATTTCTATGCAACGAACCTTCTTGTAGGTCTATTTTTATCATGTTGCAGTGAAAATATTTCTAATATCATAAAGAAATGGACAAAAACAGTTTGAATAAATTTGTTGTGCCATTAAATATATGTGGCAGTGTTTTTACAAATGGATTGTACTCATGGGGCCGGCTTCACAAAGACTACTTAGGCACAAAAATTTGCTTAAGTCAGACTTACGAAGCGTATCTTGCTTAGCCGGTATTCACGATGGGAAAAGTTCGTAAATATTTTCGTAACTTTACGCCAGCTTCAAAGTTGTTGTAAGTAGAAAGGAGCCATAGAGATAACATACAGTTTACAATGTTTATATGTTTACAAACTGCGTAAGTTATACTCATAAAGAGCACTTACAAAAGTTCTTACGCAGTGTGTATTTTGACTTACGCAAGAACTTACCGGGATGTTAATGAACCCAGCCCAGATCATCATATTATGCAGGAGTAAATACTTCTTTGATTACAAGCGTGCAACTACAACAAGGCTTGGCAGTATTAAAATAAAGTTTGCCGACATGCTAATCGAGCAGATGAGAACTTTTTCGTCTTTTGTTGTAACACGTTTAAATCAAAGTGAATCTTCAAGTGCAATACATAACTATCGGCAATCTGTTAAAGTCATGGGAAGGTACTAACATTTTATATCTCATCTAAGTTAATACCTTAACTATTCTGTAAACTGTATAACTTATGAAATATAAGGGATAAACGAACAGAAAGTAACACGATACTTGTCTAGAACATAAACAATGTAAACCGTTTGTTGAAAAGTTGCAAAGATTCATTCCTTTCCATCGCGCTATACCCGTACATAAATTCGTTTAAGGTATCCTACGACGAGTGATTTCTGTACATGTAGATTTTTAACTATGGATTTTTTTACCAACAGTCGCGATACTTGTTAGTAATTAAAATTTAAAAGTGACCGTGCAATGAAAATTAATGCATTTATTCCCTGCTGCAAAAAATTAGTAAGGCGACTTAACTTGAAAGATCAGAAAATGACTCAGTTTACTTATGTTCGTTTTGTTGCGTTCACACATATCTTGAACAACATGATAATTTTCTCATGGGGGTAAATGTTTGCATTACCTACCACAAAAACTCTTACTCTTTAATGTCGTGTCTTGTATGTTAATGGATTCTGTATGCCGTTGAATTCTTTATTATGAATTAACTGCTTGATCACAAAGAACTCTCCAGACAGTGTAAAGTACACAACGGAGCAAACCTGACCCGTCAGCATATCAACCTAAAGGCAAATGTATGAGTATGGAGATGGCTTGGTGATTTTGGTGTACTGCCCTCATAATAGGGGATCAAATCCCGATCGAACAACTTGCAAATTTTCTGGGGACTGAAATTTACTTGTTCACCATAGCTGTTCGTAGTGATCCTGGTGGAGCTTTATTGGTAGATTAAACGCGGGATCTAGTTGTCCGTTTAAGGAAGTTGTCCGTTTCAGGAAGTTTTCCACTTTGCTAGATTCAGCTGTCTAGCAGTGGTGCAGGGCAAGGATCCTCTTCCCCTCCCATCCTTTAGAAAGTGACTAAAGATTGGGGAAACACTCACGTCCGTCAGATGGGGACGCTATATGGATTGGGAACGATTAGTTCACCTCCTCGTTAACCCCAGAACTAGTGAAAAAGAGGTGTTTTCGCCGGTGTTCATTCACGCTCACTCTGGTAAATGATCCTCGATGAATAAAGTGGTTTCCTGGCCCTCAATATGTTAAACTAAAGTAAAAAAATGTGCACAGAATGGATACAGTACAGTGTATCAGCTACGTGAGGAACTGAATGCTTAAAAATCAATGTTATGCCACGACCAGGTTTATCTAAAACAGAAGCGACGTCGCTTACCCAGTACACGTCATATTAGTTTATCTTTAATATCATGCAGTTAAATTCTGCTTTTCTTTTGCTTCAGTTGGAACATAGCAACGACATCCATATCGCTGTAACCTTTTCAGCTGCTTTTTGTTAATGTTTTAATGTTCAAATAAAAAAAAAAACGTCTCAGCTTCTCCAATGCAACGAAAAATGCTGTTTTGACACACCTTGCCTCTTGCTGGTAAAATGCTGCGTACCCCTTAAACGACGAACTCACATCTTGTGTGGACAGCTGGAAGCAGTTACGCCGACAGGATTTGGTGAGGAGAGGGGGGTCAAAGATAATGTCGTTAAATGCCAACTCAGAATAACCCCTAAGTCTGCGTAAATTGCATCGTTTATGCCCTTCCCCTTGAGTTTGAATACAGCAGTGGGGTCCTTCATTTGTCACTACATAATGGTACCTTCCTGGGAGAGGTCTAGGAAGAGGTAGTGTACCCTTTCCCTTTGAGAATTTTTTTGTTAATACAGGATTGCATAGATGCAAAATGATGATACGTTTACGATACTTTTAGAACTGGTCATATACGGCTGAAAATGTCCACAATTTAATTCTGGTTAGGTGAGAGAGGAGAGTTTGTTGTCTGAGGGAAGGAAACGTCGTCAACAAACCTCCTGAACACATTATTCTAGCTACGTTACTGTCTTTTGGGGGAAAGATTTTACGCAAATATGTGTGCGTGGAGTCCACACAAAATTTTTTTCTTGAAATATTAGGAAAAGGGCTTTTCATTCATTTTTTAATCAGTATAAAATGGCAGCTAAGGCTGGCAGTTACTTGTAAAGGACCTCCTGGACACTCTTGATTGTTTATGTAAAATGGAGGATAACATAATGCTCATTCCCTTACATTCAAATAAAAAAAATGGAGTATGACGCCGAACACTTTCCAACTACCGTATCTTTACTAATTTTGATCGAAAATCCAGACGAATAGCTGCCCGCAATAGATAATTGGAGGAAAGGATTGTACATGTGCAGGGGTTGATATTAGACTTCCTTAACAGGAAAACCCAAAGAGATGAAGGCCAACAAGCGCGTTTCAGCATGCTTTTTCGTTGTATGAACATTAGCAATTATCATCTGTATGGATAATGATTGCACGCGAAGCGCTCGGTAAAAGTTTTTTTCCCTTGTATAACAGCAGAAGTGTATTTTCTACCTTCTCATCACCAAGTGTGACTGGAAAATCCCATATTGATGCGAGGCCCTTACAGAAGTTTTGAGATTGTTATGACCAGCATAGTTCCATGTATTATTACATTAATAATGTTCTAGAGATGTAGTACAGATCCTGACAAATGCGCGAAGCAAGTCCAAAGTTTTCATTAAGTAAAATTTTTATGGCAAAACCTGCATTCGGGCTCTGCAACAAGACACTTTCAATTACCCAACAAACCTACATGCCACTTAAAAGCCAGTCTTGTACTGCTAAATCGTAAACAACTTTCAACATTTGCTGCTGTGCTTTCCGAAAGTTGCTATCAGATGATATTTATAATAAGAACATCATTGATTAAGGGTAGGTAACAAGCGTAGCGCGCGAAAATTTTGATAATTTTTGAAGGACTTGGGAAAATCCCGATGTTTTGAGAAGCATATTTTGTGAAAGAAAATGATTACGATAGACACATCACTCCTTCGAGGGCACATCTCACCCTTCGCCATACAAAAATCTATCCATAGCTTAAATGTCTTTGCGGATTATTTTAAAATTTTCAGAATTTTTTAATTTCAGAAATCGATCGGGGGCATGGGCGCCACTGGCTCAAATGCCTTCTTACAAAAATAAAGCGTTGCGGCTGGTAACGAATGGATCCGATCTGTACCTTTTTGACAGGTTCAGAGGAACTTTGAGTTGGGTCGAACTTGATATGACTCGGAACATTCCCTACCCAGTAGCATCTTAAATTTTTTACCTTTAATTGCAATTGAAAATTAAGGGAATAATGAGGTATATTTCACTCAGCGTACATAGTCCCTTACTTAATAATTATCTCTCTTTTTTAACTTAAGCGTCGTCGACCAATATCCGTACTGGCAAAGATTCATTTTCTTATAGTAGAGTAGTATTTCAATATAAATACAAATAAAATAAAACATAAAGGTACAGATCAGCGCAACTTACGTACCACGTATCTCCCCGAACACTTGAACTTCACACAAAGTGAGTGGATTTCCAGCTGTTAGTTCTGAAACGCTTACGATTCTTCCTTCAATTGCTGGCCTAAGTTCAATATGTATCGGATTGATTTCAGTATTATTTTTACAGTGCCGGCCAATGAATTTAAATTAACGTTAGATGTTTGGTCACCAACACGGACATTTGCATGTAAAAGCCTGTTATCTGAAACGGAAGTATAAAATTTAAAATGAACCGTCTTAGATTAGGTAGGCAGTTGAGATTTAACGACGCATCAACACAAATGTGTTATATAGTGTCAATTAGATAAAGAGTTAAACTCAAACACAGCTTCAAACACGTTCCAAGTTCAAGTTCGGTTTCAAATACATTTAAATACGGTGGCAATTCTTCTCTTTAGTCGCCTCTTACGGCAGGCTGGGAATATTTTGGGCATATTCTACAACCCCCAGCCCACAGGGGGCTTTAACCGTCATGGAGCTGTAAACTACTTTTTAAGAAAAAACATAGAAGACCCTACACGATCATTATGTCAGACAATGAAGCTTCATTATCAGACGATAGTTTTTACCTAACATGTTAAGTAATGTAACCCCATAGTCAGCCGGATAATCAACTTTTGTTTTTTGAGACAAAGTTAATTATGGGAGTTAGCCTTTACATTCAAGTCTCATATAGCCACTTTCAAGTGTATAAAGAGTTTTAGCCCTGAAGATCTGTAAGGGTTTGGATTGTGATGCAGAAACTAAGTAATATGGATGACTAGTGTTTTCAGAGTCTTAACATCAAACTTCTAATGGCAAATTCGCTTGTAAGATTGTGAGGCAAAGTCTTTCACAATAGAACAATTTGGTGCCACATATACGCTAATGGAAATTATTGTTTTTGAGCAAAGACCGGGATGTTTGCTATAATTAACTTTTTTTCTTTTCCATCTCCCTGTAACAAAGGTAGTGTTTTCAAACTTGGAGTGATTGATGTGCAATGGTATTCCGACAACCTTGTCGTACATGAAACCTGTACGGTGTTTACGAATAAAAACACGGTAATAATATCATGTTAGAAAGGGTTACAATGAAAAGGCCGAACGTAGAATAAACTATGGGTGAATGCAGCCTAAGCTTACGTCGAACATTCGAAGACTCGGCTACATGTACCTACGTTACAATGATTTCGTAGAGCGCAAGTATCCTGGGCAACTCTGACGTTGAAGTACTGTTTAATTGTTTCTTAAAGTCAAGGCGACCTCTTCACGAGCGTTAAAATATGTATTGGCCTTATACGAATCATTTATTTAGCTTATAGTTTCTTCTTAACTAGCAGGGTATGTTCTCCTTGAATACTTTGAAACTCGACAGAAGTTACCCCAGTGGAAAGAGGTCACTGACGTTATCCTGGAGATAAGAACAGCGTGCAAATGTTTTAACAGAAACCAATCTATTTTGGCATTTTTATTTCACCAATAGCGACTAGCTGCTGATCATTTTGCACACTGTAAAATTATAGTTACAAAACATTTAAATGACCTTTATAGTCGATTGATCACATATGTTTCTATTATTCATCTCACAGAATGTAGAGAGGACATACTTACGAAGGTTGTCACCATCTTGTCGATTGTATATTACAATTTCTTTAACCAAAACCGATGATCCAAGGTCGACGTACCACCATGGATTATTGCCATACCTCGCTTAGAAGAAATCATACATTATACTAATTTAATAACGGTCACCAAATTAACATTTTCTTGATGTGTATAGTCACAAAGTATTTGATGCTAATGTCCTTACAACGCCACTTTGTGTTAATAAGTACTTAATTTATAGAGTACGGTATGTGTAACATTTAATTCGTCTCCTGATCAAATGAAAATTTCTCACCGTAAAAATTACTTGAAATACTGACGAATTCAAAGGGTTATTGTTGGCTGAACTCAGATATTTTAGTTTGGTAAATTTGATTTTTCGTCTTCCCACCTTAATTACGATGGCAATTTCAAGTAACTTTACAATTTTAAGGAATAATGAAAACTGTAAAGAAGTGCTACTAAAAGTCAAAGGGCTTGTCCAAAGTGCACCGCTAAAATTAACAAATAGAATGTCATAACGCAAGGTGAAATTTTAACAGACTGGGGGAGGGGGTTCACTGAGGTGGTATGACGAAATCATCTGTGATGCTCCTGATTACCAGATTCTGGCGGCGCCGCTGACCGCTTTGGTGACAGAAGAGGAAATGAAAGAAGAGAAGCAGTCGCAAAGATTCAAGTGCAGCAGAAGAAGATGGTGGATGCTTTAGTGTTTAGAAAAGCAAGACAGCACTATGTGAGGCCTGAGAGGTTGTAATCTGATCACCCAGGTGTGACGCCGACTTTTACATCGACGAACCCACACCGGCGGCAGGCCAGAAATCAGTTGGGCGCCCGAACCGATGTCTGGCCGATTTCAGCCTGGGAGTCGGGTAGTCGGCGTATCGTCGTGAGGGACCTGGTCGTTGTCTGCAAGGCGCTAGACGGGCACCCGGTAGATCTATGGACTGATTGATTTAAACCAAAAATGACCCTGAAGAGCTTCTGTAGACACCAAAACAACCATTTGTTAAGCGCAGTGACTTAGAGATACGGCGTGCTTGTGTGAAAATGTTTTAATACCAGCATTCCTTCTTTGAGACTCGATTGCCTTGTGCCATGAAATCTATACAGCCTTGCTTGCGTCGCGGTACAGGCACTTAACACGCTAGTTCAAACTAAGTTAGGTCTAGGCTCTCCTCTCCACCCCTGCCCCCAAACTGCTCTAAACTTTTCCTTGTGCAAAAGCAAATTAAGTTTAATGCTTTAGACAAAATCGTGGTAAGCATTCAAAACCTTGTTGTGTAATAAGGACACTCTCTGTGCATGCTGTGTAATATGAGCTACTCTGCTGAGTTTTGTGACTTTGATGTCAACCAAACAAAATTCACCCCCCGAAAAGAATTTTACTTTACCCCCAACAAAAAGTGTGATGAGTATCTGTCTTGTTTAACCATAATTGCTTCATCATAACCAACTAGTATTATTTGCTTGTATTGTGTAAACTTACATGTATGGGAACAGCTTCCATCATCGTAGGTACCATTTGTGATACCATCAACAGCTCTTCCAGCTTCTCCGAGAAAATCTGTGTTCACTTGTTGCGCATCTTTCCTTAGAGCAACTAGAATGGAAACAAAAGTATTTGGTAGCACTCTTTTTAGAAGCAAATACACAAATACAGGCATGTTATCAAGATAAAAAAATTGCTCATAAAATTGTTTTAAAAGAAGGGTTTAGGCACGAATCAAGTTTTGATTTGTTAGAAAGGTACTTATTCTTAGCCTTCTGCTGAAATCTGCATTGAAATCCGGTGTGAGGTTCTCAAGATATGATTAGCTAAATTGTCACATTTTCAACACAAAGTGAACTTGAAGGAAGCATATATGATGCCATGGCCTTACATAAATAAGTACTCCTTTGTTTTTTCTCTAAATTTACAACCAATAATCTCTCCTTCAGAATCCCATGTTATCGTAATATGAATGCATGAAAGGTTTGGAAAAGTTACAAACCCTAACTACCCAATGGGGAGCTCCTATCCTTTTAAGCTGAAAGGTAAAAATCAACAGACTAAAAAACAAATGAAACAGAGCTTTTCCCATCAATCTGAGGAAGTGGTTTAACCCCCGCTTTCCTCAAGCTCAATTTGCGTCACAAATGAAGCACCTTAATTTGCTGATACCTCAAGTACTACATGCTTGAATAAAAATTTCCTTCAAATTGCGTAGATTAAATTCTTCTTTATCTTTGGCAAGTAGTTGTTTGCATAAGGACAAAGGCATATAATTTCTTTCCAGCGATCATTTTCTTTCTGAGCACCAGTAGTTAACCAACACAACTAGACAACTGGCTAACTGGCTAACCGAATTATCCGCCGAAACCGCAAGTTGCCCAAATGTCCTTGTATTCAATTGGTCCCCTGGTTTAGGTTCACTTTCTTGCATGCTTTCGCTCAATGTTTAGTTTCATATATCAAGCAAAAATCCTTTATAAATCAAACCTCAAATAAAATTGTCTTTTTAATTAATTGTGGTTAAGTAATTGAGCAATGTATCAGAAACTCGCATGTGGTGAAATCATATTCGAGTTTCTGAAAAATACCATCTTGCAGGCTATTTCGGCATATGAAATTTTTAGTAGGTACTAGTATGTGGAACATTGCTATGTTTTGTGCATATTGACAACCACACTAAGTTAATCCGATCAGAACGTATTTAAGTTGTCAGCCTAAAGCATCGATGGTGATTGTGCGCCCACGGTCCTCTGTCTGGACGTAGTATTTAAAAGCCTAACTACAGAAGTGTTCTAGAATTCGCACATCTGCTGGAATTACTACTTTTGTTGATGTAAAAAAATGTGACATTTATAACAGCAATATATCAAATTAAAATACATACGGTTTTCTTTGCAGTGGGCAACAGGAGGAGACCATGCTCCATTTACACACGTTGACCTTTTTTGTCCAAAACGAACCATATGTCCCTCGCAAAAGACACTTAGATTGCTATCATGCTGTTTTACAGTTCCTGTGTTGTCGGTGTAAACTATTGTCCTTCCTTCTTCTGCAGGTACTTCCTGGCATGGTGCTGCAGGAAAAATGCATTCGTAAATCGCCTCACTGTAAGCATAACAATAACACTTTAAACTGATACATGGCAATGCCAAGAGCGCAGGAGTTCCATCCTCAATACATTTCTAACTACAGGAAATAACTATTCATCCCACACTTCATATTCTTTAGACGTCTCTGCTATCTGCCTAAGCTTCTGTTTATGATCTTTTCTTTTCAGGTAGTCTAAAATAGACCACGCATGACAGACCCATGGTGTGGAGGTTTGACGGCTTTGAAAAAAAAAACACACACACATGATTAAAATTCATAAGAGGTTAAACAAATTTTACATGAGACGTACTGGTTAAAATGAAATGTATGGTATTGCAGAAAGACTTCTATCATATTTTATGAAAAACTTCTAGTGAGCCTGCTAATGTGATAATTAGTTCAACCGCGAAATGGCATATGAGTTTCTGTGGCATCAAAAGAAAAGACGAAGTGTCTATTTAGAAAAAGATGGAGTGTCTCTTCATTACACAGCCTACCGTTGGATTTCTTGCCAAAGGCAAAATGAATTTATGCCATTACGCGCCAATGGCATCCATGTGCGTTCGTGATCCATGACTTTTAAAAACGATATCTCATGATAGTAGTCATTGATACTTTTCAAACTTAGTTTATAGATATATCATGTGTCGTTCCGCGGCACACAAAAGACAAGACTGACATTTGAGATATTTCAATGACGTTGTGATACATGACAACATATCTTTCCACAAGCACAACGCTGGTAAATCAGTCATCTATTTTAACTTTATTCATCATGTTAAGAACCTTTGCGAAGGATACAGTGACAATAAGATGATACTATTTGGTCAATGTCTATAGTTGGTGTAGTCGAAAGCGCTCTTTATCTCAATATGACCACTCACTTTTCTAAGCCTATCTAGGACAATTACATTTCAGTTTTTGTTATTCAATTTTCCTTCTGTTACTTATGCCGTTCTGGTGGTAGGAACGTTGCTATTGTTTTCGGTGAAGGTTAGAGGTTATTTTGAGGTCACACGAGGTCAAACACTAGGGGCGGCCATCCGTCTTTGAAAGTGGGGGGGGGGATATATTGTCAGTGACACTATGTAAGCGGAGCGCCACCATCGGTTGGCGTGGAGGGTACAAGAAAATTTTTGGCTTTGCAATCCCTCCAGATGGCCGAAAACGGCACTTCTTGAGTGTTTTAAGTTGCATGTAGCCTATGGCACGCACTTCACATCAATTTATGTTGGTGTACCCAAATCATTTGATGGTGTCCATTTATACGGCCGTAAAAGTTATATCGTAGTGTTGAGCCATATATCGCGTAAAAATCTATGCCGCGGTCAGACCTGTCAACCTGTCTGACCCCAAAATAGGGAGATTTTCATTTTTCAAAACCAAAAAACCGGGAGATTGGTGGAAAAATAGGGAGGTTGGCAATTTCCGACTGAAATGATATACTATTAGAAAAACGTGTAGCAAGTTAACGCACTGACAACGGTTTGTATCGCAGCGCACGGTGCTTAACACTGCTCTTGTTAGGTATTCCCCTTGCACGCTGCAGCTGTACGTACATATACAGTATATACAGCAACAGTAAATACACTATGTACGTCGGCCCCTTCATGGTATAAGAGTTACGAAAGTTTGAAGTAATATTTAAAAAAGAAACTGATCTTGGCATTTTTTTATGGCCAATTATGAATATAGCTGTTTTTGGCTGTTTGAATGAATGCCGCAAATGGGAAATTGAAAACCGGGAGGATAGAGCATAAACCCGGGAGGCCGGGAGATCTAGATAAAAACCGGGAGACTCCCGTTAAAACCGGGAGAGTTGACAGTTCTGCGCGGTGTCAAAATTTATTCGTTGTTGCTTTATATTTGGCTGCACACAAACTAATATGGACTGATCAAATATTTGTCAGTGTCAACGTGAATATAGGGTACTGTTGAAATATTTGGCCGTAAACGCGATTTCGTGTGCCATAATATTTGGCCGAAGTAATGAGAATACAGACTGCCAAAATATTTTGACTGGCTTAATACTGAACAGCTTCAACACAAACATGGCGTTACAAAATATTTGGCCCTGTTAGTGCGAATACGGCGGTAACATGTACATAGTGGAATGTGGTAACATGTAGTGAAAACGAATATGGACTGAAGGTAGCATGCACGTAACGGACCGGAGTAGGTATCCATGCCAAATTTCATGAAAATATAAGACTATGGGGTATGCAATCGAAAGACTTTAAGACTCGACTTTTGCGACCCACCTGGGGGGGGGGGGCTGAAAAATTTCACATGATGTGGCTTAA
>WURT03646590.1:0-19426 GCA_009936505.3 Holothuria glaberrima | reverse complement strand
CAACGGCAAAAGGTTCCATTTTTAAAGTCTTTGGTATGACTCGACCTGGGAATCGAACCCGGGCCTCCCGCGTGAGATGGTATTAACAAACTCTAGGGGTGAATGAATGCCTAAGTGTGCTATATGATTTTTTTCCTTGTTACAAAACTTTTTTTGTATACTTCAACTTTGTAGTATCTAAGCAGTTATATTCACTTGGGGTTCGTAGCCAATGACTACTAAATAAGAATGACCATTTACTACTGTATTGATCACATATTGCGAGTCTGCAATATAAAAACTCGCTATGTTAATCGAAAGCTATGGTGTACTCACCAAATATTTGCCACTCTGTGTAAATATATGGTTTGTATCAGAGGACTATGTAAGTGAAATGTAACCTAATTATTTCGTGACGACATATCGACAGAAAGCTTTTTTCGGACTATGAGTGTCCAATAAAAGTTGTCTGTCGATGTGACGTCACGAAATAATAAGTATTATACGTTTTTTTCATAGTCATGTGATACAAATTATATATTTACACAGAGTGGCAAATTTTGTGGTTCCCTCCGACCAGAGATGGAAAAGATTCTAACTAAAACGCAAAAAATCGGACCGTCATCTGATCCGAAATCGCTGTAGTGTGACCCGCGCTTAAGGGGAGGGGGTGAAAAATTAGGTGTCCTTTCATGCAATCTGGTTCTTCATATGCTAGCTTGAAATAAAGTTTTTCCCTGAAAAATTTACGTATTCCAAAATACCAAAAAAGGCATCAGTGAGGGAGTCCATGGCCAAGTCCCTTCCCCATAAAAACGTTACTGCTCATAAACTTTTTTAAAGGTAACCTTTGAATGTTTTACATGTAAAAGGTGGATAAAGGGAACAAAAAAAGGAAAGAAAAGAGAAAGCTACCGGTAAACAAAGTCTAACGTTTCGTAATATCAATTTGACCTCGGCGAAACCGTTTTCATTTGTCTGCTTCAACAATAATGTCAAATTCGACATGGAAGTAGTAGCTCCGAGGTAGTTCTTCTATTGTAGGAGCATAAGATCCATTTCAAAGTGGAACGCAGTTGCCCTCCTTAAGGCCCATTTCAGAAGGATCTCCCTCAGTAGGCCGGGAAAAAGTGGCTAAAGGTACACAGTTTTGTGCACCAGAATGAAGAATAAAGTGGGTGTAAATAACATTGAATACCCACTTAACAGACCCAAAAATCTCAATCTGTCTCAATCTTTTGTTTGTTTAACATTCACCGGGATTGATGGTGGGGAGGGTGGTAGAGTTCCTGTGCAATTTACAATTGTAAGACTTCGTTTGATGTGGAGTTATGAAAGCAAAATAAGATTAAAAGATAATTGCACGCGAAGTTCGCCGGAAATAACACTTTTAAAGACATTTTGGTTGTTTCCCTTATTTTACATAGCAATTATATATGTACAAATATCACTGAATACGGTCTAAATAAACTTTACAAATTGCCACTTCCACTTTGGTGTCATAATAGCTATGATCGACTAACGGACATTCGATTTCTTTATGACGTAGCAGGTTTGAGGATTGGGAACTAGGATTACAAAGGCTTTATGAAGGATTTCGCAATAGTCCAAGAAACGTTCCGTCCTTCTTGAATTAATAATTGAACAAAACGTGCACATGAAGGATGCACGTGAAGCTCTCCAAAAATAGACTTCTAAAGAGCATTCGGTGATGTTTTAGGCACTGCATCTACAGAAGGAGTCGGAAAAGTGAACTTCTTTGGCAATCATCGCAATACAAATATGCACGCACTTTCAAGTTTAAAGCAAACGCGAACGCCCCCTACTTAATAATTTTAGTAAGTGAAAAACTAACTCATACTGCGCCGGCCTGACAGCTATTTGACAGTGAAAATCAATGGCGTGGCAGACTGTTCGGTTAGGTGTGTGCCAAACTTTGTTCTCGACCTGACTGTCTGTTCCGATTGCAATCCGACAATCGTCTCCGACTTTATCGGATATACTAAACTGTTTGATATTCGAAGTCACGTCGGGAAAAAGAGAGTATCGTAGAATGGTGGTGTCGTCGCAGTTAAGAAAGGCCGTGGCACTATTCAGCTGTCATTGACCCAAAGGCAAATCATCTTTCAATGCATTTTCCAATAAGGAAGCATTTTCAAAATCAAACAACTACTCAGTGTGCTCAAACACATGCGTAACTAATAAAGAATAGATAAACTTTTAATAAGTACACCTCGACAACGTGTTACGGCTATGGTTAACCTACAATCCAACTGCGACCCCACGCACTTGACTACTGATACCCCCAACTCATTCCCGACTAGCAGTTAGGGTGACTTGCATCACATCTCAATTAGGCTTTTGTTTCACATTGTCGGACATACAATTAAGCAGGGCGGTACATTTACTTTCCCTACAGCTGGATTTCTTCAAAGACAATGGCTTCCCGAATAGTGTAGAAAAGATCACTAACTGACACATTCCCCTTATTTTTTTTTTATTACTTTTCTGCAAAAGAAAGAGGCACTCTTTTCCTGACAGCCCTCAAAACTTTCCCGACGGATGGAATTTTGAAAATTTCCAAGAGTGTTGTACCCCCACCCAGGAAGTGAAGCACCTGATGGAGGCTATTTTTTCTCTGTATCGCTGGGGCATTGGTGTGCCTTTGGGGTCGTTTGATAAGTCTGGCCTGTACTCCCCCTACCACAGTCCCGAGTTTTACATAATTTCATTATCCTAGAGTCTCTTACTGACTTTTAGGATACTACTTACGATAAACCATTTCTCTGAGATATTTATCTCTCTGTGACTCTCTCTATCTAATATTGGACGCAATGCTCGGTTGGCTCCTTCTATAAGGACCATTAAGACGTTTTAGTATCGTGTTTAAGAAGTCACAGTTGTCTAAAACTTGAAAGGTAAAACAACATTTTGGTTCTGTAAGGAATAATTCAAGCTTGAGTAATGTATTTCGTTCATTTTGCCTAATAGCTCCCCTTAGTAAAAATCTATATTCTTCTCTTCAAGAAAATTTTCACATTTGAACATTCAACGAATAGACGACAATGATTTCCAGGGAATATTCTACTTTTCTTTCTTGTAAGTATAGTGCAATTTCACTTAGTAAACAATCATTTGTATTCCCTCAATAAATGTTATCATGTTCAAAGTGATGATATGTTATTAAGGAAAATAATAGTTTAACCTTTATTATTTCAGCTTATATTGTAGAAAAGTCCCTGTTATGAAGAAGTGTTCATTCATGGTTCTCTTTGTAAAGTTTGTATTTGTGGTCTACTGCTTTTAGACGAATGTAATCTTTTAACAAAGGCCATTTTACAACCGTTTAAACAGTATATATTCATTAAGTACTTGCAGATTTGATGTGTCGTCTAGGTGAACCTTTGCCCAAGGGAAATGAAAAGAACCACAACAACTAAAGCCCTCAGACAAAATGTAGCTGAAAGTAGTTTTATCCCTTTCAAGTTTCATCATTTGAATGTCAGGCATTTTTGTTTATATTTTTTGCCTCTCTTTGCGTCCCATATGCTTTGTAGCGGAATGCCCCATGCCACCATATATTTCAAATTCTTGCCAAAGTATACCTTTCAGTATCAATCAAAAGGTCTGCGTCTAAATCACAAATTGAGTCGGGTAGACTTCAATCAGTTTACAAGGATCCCTTAGAGAACTAAATGTTACAACTACAATTACAAGAAATGATATGATACATCGTGTCTTTGAAAACCAACATTCACATTTCAAAAGCAAAATGTTTGACTATTATCTTACAAAACTCAACATAAAAAATGTATACCGCACAGAAATAGATTTCATTTGGGATCAAGAAGCCTCTATTTATTTACTTCATTTCTAATAGGGACTTACGTAACAACATGATCTCACAGATATCATCGGGGGCCTTTCCATTAATGAACATATTGGATTTCTTGTAAGTATCAGCAATGTCTTATACTGATAATTTCTTCTTGGTAGACGTTCTTTCATGTAATAGATCCATTGTAAATTCTATACATTTCGAAACATATTAGCCTGCATTAGTTCCTCAGCAGTAGAACGTATGGCAAATTTCTTGCAAGACAACTTCATGCTTAATAATCACTGTCAGTGGTATCACTCCAATGTTTTAGTATTTTTCAACTGATCACCGTAAGTCAATCACGGGTGTACACTTCATGTAAGCTATTATTCAAATGTATATATTTGCTTTTCTTTACTAAGTTAACCGTATTGACGTATATGAAGTATTTTTTATCGTGACCCGTGATGTATATTGCGTCACCACAAAGAGTGACTTGTGTATATAATAGTTGGTTAAGGTCAATACGGACTATAAATAGAAAATTAGGGAAAAAATACCGTAATCAATATTCGCCAAAGTCACTGGTAACTGTTAAATTTCTGCACCACTTTACATAATTTTTGACGAATTTGAACATAACTACTATAAAGTACGTACACTGTCTTAACCGCTTAAACAAATAACTTTCTCACCTACCCCCCCCCCCCTTCATTTTGCAAAGCACCATGATAATTCGATCAAATGCCATGTATTCCCATTTGTTACGCTAAACATGATATGATACATTCACTGGTGCTACCTAAAAGTTTTGTGGTGTCATCCTCTTAGTGCTAAGGGATAAATACTGTGGACTGTACATGTCGGCACTCAGTCAAAACAATTAACATGCACAAACTTTCCGCATAATCGGTTGCCAGTTGGATGCTTATCCATATTCTTTATGCATCATGATGTACCGCGTTGAGCACGTGGTGTTCGTATTGCGTATATGCTCATCTCCCACTGTAATTTTCGGTACATACCCAGAACAAGTAGTAGTTAAGTACGGTATGTAGAATGTAGGAGAAAGGAGATGCTTCCAATGATGGCTTCCCGGTAAAGGTCCCCTTTTACTTTCAATAAGTCAGTGTTAAAAGGAGGAGTATTTTCAGGAAATTTTTGTTTAATTTAGAAGAATATTCTCTGTAAGAACCTACATATAATTGGGGTTAACAGGGGTTGTAATTTTTGATATTGAGAGGGAATTTTTCATGCCGCTAGAATCTGTACTCAATTTCAGCCAGCAACAGCAAAACCATAAATTACTCTTAAATAGGCCACGCCAAGGTTCACCTCCTGGCTAATGGTCCCAGAGGGTAAACCCCTCAGACAAGCCAGCTCAAAATACCACTTCAGGGTCAACAGGTCACACCAAATACCTGCACACACTGCAGTGTGGACAATCACTGAGTTGCTATGTACCTCAGGCAGTCCTGTGGTAACCACATTGCATAGTACTGTATGCTGTATATACCAGTGAGCTTTATCAAACCAGGGAGCTGTTACTGATCAAACCATACACTGTTTAGTGTCATGTGTGCCCCTGGTAGTGCTATATTGTCACCTGAAAAAATATTGGATACATTTTGTGAGAGGTTTAATTATATCCTATACATTGATTATAACATTTTGTCTTTGTACCTGAGAATTCTAATGGAAACATTCCATTAAAGGATTAGGTATAATGACTGTGTGGATTCTGTGGAATTATGAATATCCGTACAGTATTACTTATGGGACTAACATACTTTCCAATTTCCATCCAGTGTCACTTTTTGGGTCAGTTATACTTTTGGCTGACAGAGTAAGGAATTGGTGGTGCTTTCTGCAACAAGGCAGACCACCACTTTTTTCAACAGAACATTTATACAGACCGTTTCCAAGACAAAAATGCATTAAGTACTGCAGATTTTTTTTTTCTTTTTTATTATTTTTTGAAAGTATCACCAGGAGTTGGACGTGTACGGTAGGCTCCAAAAAAAGAAATTGGGGAGGTCCGGTGGGATCATAGTCGTCGGAGACAGGGGGGGGGCGGCAGCCCTCCCAACCAAAAATTGCTTTGAACATTCGGGCAATATAGGCTACTGAGAAATTTTCGAGCACCTACTGAAAGAAAAATAAATTGCAATATTAATGTTGTAGCTAAAGCAAATCAATAGTTTCAAAAACTTCTTTGGTAATTAAAATAAAGTTCTGACTTGAATTGCACCAGTACCTTTATTCGGTAATTCACCAGTGTGTTTTTCAATGGTTAAATATATACTATTGTTATCAGCGGCATATTTAGGGCATGGCTATTGGGCCACCCACCCCCTCCTCTCACTGATGCCGATTTCTTTTTAGTACCTAAAATACATACATTTTAATACAATATTGCATGTAAGGATTCCTAATTTTTCAGATATTTTCAAAGTGTAGGGGGACACCCCTTCCCCTTAGACCCCTCACCCAGGCTGGCAATCATACAACATGGCCCCGTGAGAGAAATCATGGCTACACCACTGATTATTATCATTATTATTGTAAGGACGGGCTTCCCCAAATTTATGACCAATATGGAAGAGCAACAACACGGAAAGTGATTAAATGTAATTGGCATGCGACAATTGCGATGTAATGAGCGATGGATTTCTATATGATATGTACAATAGTATGTTGAACTCGCACGGAGCGCCCAGAATTTTTTGGCTACATTTTTCGGGCAAGTCGTTACAGGCCCCTCCCTCCTCTCAAACTAAAATGGGCTCCTGCACCCATGGGTGAGATAACCACTAAAAACACTTACAAAGGATTAAGCGATTATATTTCTTTGTAGACCAATAAACATTTGCAGGAATGGGAAGTAATCCTGGGGTGGGGAGGTAGGAAATTCTGTACACTATATCCCTCATGAAATCAACCCGGCAGATCCGGAAATCAGAAAAGTTTACCTTTTTCTGGACTCCTTAAAATAGGCCTATTTATTTATTTATTTATTTATTTATTTTTATTTTTTTTGGAAATACTTCTGACATTTGTCATACTGTAGTATCACTATTTGCAAAGCCTGGAAAGGGCATTTCCGGTGATCTGGGGTATTTTTGACCAAAATTTTCTATGCTCCGCACCAAATGATGGTGGCGCTCCGCTTAGATGGTGTCCCTGACTATATCGGGAATTAGAACACATTACCTTTCTCTACATTTTTAGAGTAGGCCTATTTATTTTTAGGAAATACTTCTGACAGCTGTCATAGTATCACGCTGCAAAGCCTGGAGAGGGCCGTTTGCGTTGTTCTGAGGGTATTATGGGCCAAAATTTTCTACCCTCCGCGCCAACTGATGGTGGCGCTCCGCTTAGATAGTGTCACAGACTATATGCGGAAATCAAAACACTTTACCTTTTTCTAGAATTTTACAGTAGGCCTATTTATTATTTTGGGAAATAATTCTGACAGTTGTCATAGTATCATGTCGCAAAGCCTAGAAACAGCCATCTGCGTTGATCTGGGGGTATTTTGAGTCAAAGTTTTCTGCGCTCTGCGCCAACTGATGCTGGCGCTCCGCTTAGATAGTACCACTCACTGTATCCAGAAATCAGAACACTTTACCTTTTTTTCTTGACTTTTTACAATCTAGGTCTATTTTTTGTAGGAAATACTTCTGACACGTACAATAAAAGACAGGGGTTGACAAACTCAAGTGTATCCCGGCAAGGCCGTTCCAAGAATCAGAGTAATTTTTGCGATGAACTGCAGGCTAAAGTTTTGTATTTTTAAAGCTAGCTATTAACGTGTGTCACCCGTGAAAAAATGTATCATTAAAGCTCTTTTTGTACATGTGAGAGCTGCAGTATCATGAATATAGAACCTTTCTTCCTATTATGAATACGAAGCCTTTTTTCCTATTATGAACATCGAACCTTTATTTTAATTATGAATAACAAACCTTTTTCTATTGTGAATAACGAACCTTTTTTTTCTATAATGAATAAATACCCATATGAATTTTAAACCTTATGACTAAAAGAACCTTATGATCAGTGACCCTAATGACTTAAACACCCTATGAATATCGAGTTTTCCTCACTGTTTGAATATAAGCTACACCCAATGTATGCTTCAAACGGAAATTGTCCTTTCACAAAGGTAGGTAATGCTTTTGCAGTTTGAAACATATATTTTACATGTGAAAGAGAAACTAAACGTTGACACAGTGGTGATATTGAAATTTTCGTTCAGTTCCTAAGTGAATTTGCTACATTTGTGTCCTGAAGTGAGCTTGAAGCAAATGGGGATTAAATCATCTCCTTTCATTGATGACTAACATTCTCTGTTTATTTTTATTTATTTATTTATTTTTTTTTTTGATTTGTTGTTTTGACCTGATTTTTATAGGAATAATGTATCAACTTACACAGCGAACCTGACGTTCTTGAAATCTCCATCCCTCCCATGCCGCATTCACATTTTGTAAACACATGTGATTGTTGGGGGAAAATTGATGTTACAGTTTAAAGGAAAACATATGTGAACTCATTACGGTATGATTAATGTAATGTGATTACGTCACATAAGCCTGCTTCAAGATTAAAAATGCTACAGTTTCACTCCTGCTGATATCTTGAGAACTACACAACACTTTTGTTTTAATGTGATAGCAAAACTAAAGCCTAAACCCTTCTTTTTATGATGATTACATTATAGCTATTTTGTCTCTGTTCTATTTTTGTCAAGTTTAAAAACTCAATTTCCATTAAAGACTTTCAAAATATATAAAAAGTTGCAAATATGACTTAGCAATTATGAATATGTTACAAGAAATATCGAACCTTTCTTCCGATTATGATTTGCGAACCTTACGGTATCTTTGATTATGAACAGGCAACCTTTTTTGCATTATGAATAGGGAACTTTATTCTCGATTATGAATAACAAATCCTTTTTTTCAATTAGAACTATGAAAAGCAAACCTTTTTCAATTATGAATATCAAACCTTATTTTAGATTATGAGTATCGAACCTTTTCCTAAATTATGAATAGCAATTAAACCTTTTTATTATGAATAATGAACTTTTTTTTGATAACGAACATTGAACCTTTTTATTATTATGAACAGCGAACCTTTTTTTATTATGAATAGCGAACCTAAGCCTTTTTATCATTTACTTTTATGAACAACGAACCCTATGAACAATGACCGTTATGAATGAAAAAACCTATGAATATCGGGTACACCCTCAAACAGTAGCAGAGGAGGAAGGGGGTGGGGTTGCAAACTGCATCGTTTCCTGGGAAACAAATCAGGATTGAGGGAAACATAACAGAGAGGAAGAAGAAAGAAAAAAAATAGGAAAAACAGAACATGAGAAAAATAAAAAGAGAAAATTAGGAAGAAACAAAGGAAAATGAAAGGAATGATTTTCAAAGAATAGGATTTGTATGCATGAGGAAAGGAAGGCGAGTAGGAAATCGGCTTTATGAGGGGGAGAGATAATACGATGAGAAAAGTGATGTGTAGGAAGGGCTACCCTGTATGAAAAGCTAGAGCAGGCAAGGGGAAATAGGTTGAGAGAGTGAAGGGCTGGGCATGCTGCGATGGCAACGAAGGGGTGGAAAAGGTGTGAAACGGAGGAAGGGTACAGATTATTCGAATGTGTGCAATCAGGAAAGAAGGTCCTGGACCAAAGAGAGAAGAGGTAGGTAGATTGGTGGCAAGAGCAGAGCCGACCTCTTAAGAAGAGAACTATGAATGCACAATGGGGATGGGAAGGGTGGGAGAAGCAATATGAGTACTAAGCTTTAAGGTATTGTCACAAGCTCTGTAGGGATACTTTAAACTACCCTCCCAGCGCCAATAATTTCTTTCAGTCCTGCAGTGTACATTGTAAAAATAGAACCACTTGGGTGGCCACTGACTGGGTTTGGAAAATCCATTCCACCTATGGCGCTAAGACACAGGCCCTGGTAGGTCATAACCAGTTAAGTTGCTCCTGACTTTTCTTATGCTGAGTTCCATGGTCCTGTTTTTAAGTAAGATACGATCCATAAAAACAGTATTTTTTAATTAGGAAAGTATATGTTATAATTATACGTGATTGTCTATAAGGAATAACATACCGTGACTTAACTCGATACTACTTTTGCAATAATACAAAACTGATTTAAAAGGTTCAAAACACCTCAAATATTGAAAAATACAGCACCATTTTGCAGCTAAGCACAATCCAAATGAGGAGGTTCACCACCACCCATTGGACTCCTCCTGCTAGGTATTCAGATAAACCAAACCACGCACACTATCAAAGTAATATTGACGTCCCTGATGCAACAGAATTTGCAGCCAAAATGTTACCTCAATAAAGATAATCTTTAAAAAAACATCTGGTTCTTTGCTCTTGAATAAAGAAGTCTTTGAAAAACGAAGTGTCTATAGCTAAGCCACGGGGTGTTTCTTTTTCTTTTGATTCGATATGTAAGAGGTGGGGAACCTTTTTTTCTCTGACGGGCCGTTTTGAAGGTCATAATCCATGCACGGGCCGCACACAGAAAGGTTGCAATAAGCTTTCCCCATAGAGCGCAGGCAAAGGGTTTCTAAACAGGCCCTGGTCGGCCTAGGGGAAAAGACTAAGCAATAACAGGGGCAAAGTCCTCGGAAGTCCTGGAATTTGTACTTATTTTTAGGCAGTGGACTATTCATCCACTATCTTTAAATGAGATAAAATGAGCAAGGCTACACAGACCAAAAGTATCACAATAGGATGATTTATCTTTTTAACTATGTATGAAGTGATAATGAATGAGCACATATGAAAAGTGCGTGCAAAGCGCGCCGAAAAAACTGCGTATTTTAAACCAAGTTTATCTTTTCCTAACTTTCAATGAAAAATCGCCCACTTTCTAACGTTTAATTTACTCATCGTAGGAAGAGTCCTAACCCCCCCCCCCCTTCCCGAATCTACCGAAACAGATATAATGCCCGCTGAGTTCCGTACTCTAAAAGATAGACTTATACATGTGAAAGGCCTAATGTAATTATGTAAAATTACACCTATCTATAGCCTATCGGCTACACAAAGCCTCCGTTACCTTCAGAAGTGGTACAAGGCGTACACCTGATTTCGCCCACGTCTAGCAAAACGGCTGGCATGTTCCACTGTGCAGGTGTTTAGCCTACTGCTAGTGTTTCGCGGGAGATTTACTTAAAAAACGGTACCAGAAAAGTGGTACTGTATAAGCGTAAACACGACAAACCAAGGGCACCGCGGCCTAAAAAATCGTTGCCAATCACTTTTCAAGTGATTTTTAACTTACTGCATTTATGAATTGCCTGGAGGGCCCGATGAAATGGTCTCGCGGGCCGCATACGGCCCGCGAGACGGAGGTTTCCCACCCCTAAACTAGACGAAAACCTAGTATGAATAGTGTCCAGGGCAAGATTTGTTGGCCCTTTGAGTTTAATTTCTCATTCTCTGGAAATGACCATTTATCAACATTGGATAGAATTTTATATGACGTCTTGTAAAAATTCGGATTGCATGATTATGCTGTGCCATGATGCCAGCAGACGGAAAATTCAAAATGCTACCATGTTTACGAATATTTAGGTTACATGGGGAAAAGTTAAGTAAAAAAACAAATCCCATCAAGTACTGAAAAAATTAGCATTGTCTTGTTCCTAGACCAGCTAAGGACAAGAAGTATACATGGGCGTCCGCTGAAAAAAATCATGGAGGGGCAAAACTTCTAATTTATCAAATCAGGCTAAAATTTTACTCCCCCAAAACAAAGGAACTTAATTGCTTAATGTTGGTACCTCATACAGGGGTTTAGCCATGAATTTGCCACAGGTGGGGCGAAACCTGTAGGCTGATCATATAAGCGTAGCGCCACTTTTTTTTTGTCGCGAAGAGCCAAGAAAATTTTGGCCAAAATGCCTCCCACATCGCTGGAAATGGCACTTCCCAGGCCTTGTGAGTTGCATCTAATCATTTTCTATTTTCAAATTTCATTTTCTGGAAAATTTCTACGGATATCATAAAAATGTTGATTTTATTTTTCTTTCCAGTTTTTTTTTTTCAATTTTAGATTTTCCGGGGTTGGGGGAGGGGCAAGTGCCCCCTTGCCCCAAACCGGACGCCCATGGAAGTATAAACCCATCCACATTGAAATTGTAAAATTGTACTAAAACCGTTTAAAACTCTGCCTCCTAGTTATTTATAGTAAACTAGTGGTTCACCACAGCTCTTTCGTTAATGCACTTTCAGAAAAGTTAATAAAGAAAAAAGTATTAGTTGATACAGGATTTATGCATATTGTATCACCCTATAAACCTAAAATAGAACTGTTTCAAACAAAATAATGGATATCAGTTTGAATTTGAATTCAAGTTTACTTCAGTCTACTTCAGTGCTGAAAAATTATTGTTCACATGCACTTAGGTGTTGTGGGGGACAATTACGACAGTGAATAGATAGTAAATGTAATTGCAATTTAATAAATTATACACTGCCATGTCACTTCTCTTACTAGAAGTGAAACTCATGACTAAAAATGTAAAGTTGACCACCATATTATACATCACTACAGCTCACAGACACAGGAAAAAGGTACCGATACTTAAACTATTTTTTCTGCTTTGTTTTTGAAATATTCAAGAGTGGTATTTCTGAAACTATTAGTACGAGTAATATACCATAGGAGAGACTGACACTGTACACCATGCACCCACTTTTTTAAGGTGAGCTGCACACCTATACACGTTTACGGCGCCGATCGGGGACATGCACAAATAATGTGCAAAGTGGGGGTATCCGCTTCCTCCTAGTGAATCGGGGATAGTTACAGGTTTACACACCGGGAAACTGGGGATACCGAAAATTCTACACACACATTAACACATGAAAGAAGTCTTAAAACATGGAATAGGGGCATTACCTCAGATCAATCTTTAAAGTTGTAGGCACTTATCTGACACCCGCCACTTTGCATTATTTTAGCCATTCTAGAAAAGGGGATATCCCCATTTCGCGGAGTATCCCCAGTTCACGGGTATGTTTTCCTGTGTGTATCCCCGGAATACGCCCTTTACAAACCCTGAAAGGTCAGGAGACAATGACCCCTTCAACAGAAAGTTGGTATACAAGGTGATAGCTTGATACAATATCACAGGACATCATCAATCAAACTTGCAATACATCTTTACTCTCTCTGAAATATTTGGAGTAGGGGTGGCATGGAGAGGTGACCGCAAGACTGTATCTTTATTGTTTCAAGTTGAATTGTTGACAGGGTGAATCCCAAGAGAAGTGGGAAGCTGGAATAAGTTTTCCCCAAAATACCATCAGATTGTGGGATGTTTTTTGCTAAATTTGGGTATAAATTCTAGCGGCATGTTGGTACAAAATGTGGGTTTTTTACCGGAAATGATGCATTTTTGAAAATGGCATTTGCCTTCATCTTCAAGCCTCTCTAGCTAGCCCTACCAAAGCTTTTATTCATATCTTTTTGATGTAGTTTGGTCACAACTTTTGTAATGAACATTATAGTGTTTGAATGAAGACAGTCAGACTTGTCGTTGTGGAATTATGGATTTTTGTTGTGGGGTATACGTTTTGGATCAAAAATGTAGGTTTTAGGCCGGAAATGACGCATTTTTAAAAATTATATTTGAAATATCTCTAAACTCCCTACCCCTGACAGTAATTCATCTGTCATGTTTCTTTAGGTTCCAAGGTATTCAGAAAAAAATGAGTAGGGTGGCCTTTTTCTTAATGCCAGGAATAGAATTTTCAAATTATTGCGCAATTTTTAGCATTTTTGAATTTTTGGACTATTGTTTTAATGTAAACAATGACTTTTTGATTTTTTGTGAAACAATTTTAATTGACAATAATCCCAAAAATGATGAATTCCAATAGATCTTTTTGTTGACTTTACTCGGGTGGTTAAATGGGTACCACGTGCACCCAGTCGAAAGTGAAATGCACTCAGTTGGACGCGATCCACTTTTGACACATACTCATTAAACCAACATTGATGGCAATAGGTCAGTTTTTAAGTTTAGGAAATTGGCTATGAGCAATCTTTTATGTTCAGGCTACAAAGGATTCAGTAAGATGTACGTCCATTGCTTCCATGTTCTTCTACAAACAACCAGGTGTCGTATAACAATTTTGATCTTGCCAGGTAAAGAGTAACTACGTCCTGCTGAGTGTTGTTGTGACTTCTAACATTACTTTGTATAATGAATTACATTTCTGCACAGTATACTATACTGTGTGTACTGTATGTGTGTGTGTGTGAATCAATGCTGTAGTGGATGATGTAAGACTGCGGTGTTACCGAGTCACGCAAACTATTTTTTCTGCTCTTGTAAAAACTTGTTTTCATTTTACCTACATAATATGTGATTAACTATAGTTAATAATATGTTTTGAATTTTATTCTATGTTACAAAGGGCCCACGGGATTTTGCCATGCATTTAGCCTATGCAGTTACTTTCAACAATATGTGCAGTTCTAATTACTTTGGCCCAGGTGGGTTGATAAATGTTTTGTTGAAATGTGATATGAGGCTCACTTTCGTCAATGTTCATCCGGTAAGTGGTAGAATTCAAACAACAATGGAGCAACCACTTAGCAACATAAACTTCAGTTTTTAAGGTTGAAATAAATGTATTCATGCCTTCTATGTACTTTCTTCGGAAAAAAGCATGAATTAAAATGTTTGTCTTGATGCAGAAAAAAGCTGGGATATCTTTCTCCTTTAAGCAAATAAAGGTGTTGGTTGTTCAGTTTAAACTATGAAACCCTTTTGAATCAAAAAGTGAAGGGGCGTCAACTAAATTTTCATACTTTTCGGCATACCTTATTTTGAGAGAAGATATACTGTGAGCATAATGTAAACAGGCCTTTCCCAGGTAGCAAACCTACATGGGCCCCATATAGGTGAACCAATATGGGGCCCATATGATTTTGCACCCAAGATTCATAATGGGCCCATATGGGCTAGCCCATATGCCCATATGACCCATATAGGATAGTTCTAGTGCCCATTTGGGGCAATTGCCCACATGGGCCCAAGAACTATCCCATATGGGTTATCTGGGCTGGCCCTTATGGGCCCCTTATACATCTTGGGTGCAAAATTATATGGGCCCCATATGTTTGTCGATATGGGGCCTAGAACGGGCCCATATTGGAATGTTACCTGGGTTAAGGCCAAATACCTAAACCGAACAGAACATGGTTTAGTACTGTACTATGAGGAGAATAAAGATGACTTACTTCTTTCTTTTTTTTTTTTTTTGAGCTGCTTTACTCGTATCGTGAGTAGGTAAACATTAACAACAAAGATGGAAAATCCAGAGTACGCACTCCTGGGACATGTGTCTTCAAATGCAACAAGAAATAAGAATTCTGAATGATGTGTATTAACGCAGAGAGGTTATTTGAATACTAAATCATGTTTTAAAAACATTTATTCAATTGTTGGTGGTTGAGTGATGTAGTGTAGATTACCGGGAGTATTCATTACTAACCTATTGGCTTTGATAACATAAGAAAGGAAGCCTGTAATGTTCCAAACTTTAAGGAATTTGGTAAATTTATGTCAATTTGTGAGTCATGCTGACACTTTTGTCATTACCTTCAATGCACTAAGACACATTCATTTCCTAATGTAAAACCTATTGTTAATTGTCACAACTCTAAGACTGAATATCATACAAAATGATTTGTTTTTTAATAAGACTTAAGACACACCACTAATCGTGTTGATGTGCATGAACAGGATAGGTTTTGAGCCAGAAATTCGACCTCAACCGGTCCGAGACAACCTTACTCATCCGTATTTAGTTATCTAAAGCTAACACCATCTGGCTGAACAAAAGGATCTCACAGTGTTTGAGAACTGAAAGACTGTCAATTATATGATTGAAAGCAAAGCAAAAGAAACAAAATACAATAAACTACGAACACTTGTACTTAGTTTATTTGAATGATATAAATAGTCGACACCTCCAAACGTTGCTTTTATTTTCATAAGAACACTTGTACTTATGAAAATAAAAGCAACGTTTGGAGGTGTCTACTATTTATATCATGCAAGGTCGTACTCGAGATGTCAAAATAAAAAAAAATTAAAAAAACAACTCAGCATCTAATATGGCTGTCCAGCAGGTTTCCATGAAATGATACCAAAGAAAAAGATATAACATTAGCGTATTGCATTAATTGTTGACATATTTCCAACTTTCCGAGACGTCACGGCAAAGAAGAACAGTAATCTATATGTGTGTTATATTAAGTTTCTTTACACGTGAATTCCCTTACAAAAAAGGTGTCAACCTGTGTCTGCAACCACGCGTGGTCACACGTGGAAAACAAAGGAAACCACGTGTGTTCTTGGGTGGCAAACCTGTGTTTTTTGGAACCTTCTAGACACAGGTTTGACTCAGGTTGACACACCTTTCCTTGCCTTTAATTTCAAGCCACAGTTTTTGTCTCGGAATTCTTTGTTAACATTGGTTTTAATTGCTTTTGGAATGTAAAACCTGTGGCAAACCTGTGGCAAAGTGGGGCAGTTGGCCAACCTGCGTCAATGTCAACGGAAAGCACAGGTTTTCACCCAAAACCTGTGACAACCCGTGAAAAACACGTGTGAAAACCTAAGGATTTGAATTGCCACACCTTTTTTTTGTAGGGTTTAAGAATGGAATTAGTAAAACGTCTGTAGATATAAATCAAAGAATGGAAAATGTAAGTGGTTGGAATATATCATTCAATAATCAGCTATAGTTACCGAAAACTTTGTGTGTTATATTGTACTGAGTTAGTGCTATCTAAAATGAAAAAGTCGAGTAGAAGGATAGCCTTTACCGACATATTTTTTATACGACTGTTACAGATGATCTTGCTGAACGAAATTTACATTGCACTGCTGCACCCTCAATAACTTATCTGTCTTACAACAGTGCATAAAGAGATTTTGATAAACGTGAACAAGCCTCTACTCATTCCATTTACTTCTTTCAGGGACTTGAGCAACAACATGATCTCACAGCTACCAACGGACATCTTTTCAACCCTGTCCAAATTAACTTCTTTGTAAGTAGTTATAAAAGAGTATGTGCATTTTTTTCTCCATAGGCGGCACTCCATGTAAATGACACATTCTACGTTCTACTTCGCCAAGCCATCCGTTGTCTACGTACGTAACAGTAGGCAGTCTCAAACAACAACTTCGTTTTGCTTCTGTTGTTCTGTGCCTGTTGCTGAAAATTACTGTTCAGTGTTAAATTGAAAATCCTGTATTTCCGACAGGTTATTTAAACACTGAACAGTATCAAAAGACACACAACAATAGAAACAAGAGCAACTTTATGATTGACACTGCTCACTGTTACTGGAGCGGGACAGAAGTGCCTCTATTCCTTTCACAATTCATGGGCGAGAACTTCTAATATGACCTCTTTGTTAGAGTGTCATAAAATGTACATTATTTTTTAAACGTGAGAGTGTTGTAAATTTTTATAAATCTACCTAACTCAATCGCATCTCTGTAACTCCATGTCTATAATCATGAGGTCAATTCCGATCGAACAAGTGTGTGGACAGTATCTTAGCCTGCGTCCCTTTGAAGATTCAAGGAATGTCCTAGTGCTCTGTCATTAGATTCTCCCTAATAATTAGCCTCTGTATAAATAACACTTAAAGGGGTTCTACAAGCCAATTTTAATAGATGCTATATCCCGTCTTCTGTTGACAAAAAGGTGGTATCTTCATATGCATATCACTTCATCCACTTTCAGCTCGGGTCCTTTCTTTTATCTCTGCACTGCTTATTACTGCATTGATTTTCAATCTTTAATTTGGTCAATACCATGGTCTCTGAACCCTTGTAGAAGTTATCCGCAGGCACAATTAGGTACCAATCATATAAAAGCTCACAAGTAGGTCTTGCTTTTGTGTACCATTACCGTTGAAATTTTGAACTGATTTGCTTCTGTAATAAGATCGGGGAATTTCCATTGACACTTTGCTTACAATACCACCTTCATCAGAAAGAGGATTAAATGCAAAGAAATTTCTTTAGCGAAATTCCATCACCTTCCTTCATTGTTTCTTTGAGTACCTCAATTCACTGGCCATTAATTCCCTTCAGAGACCGCTAAGCTCATCCATACAGTTACATGGCATACGCAGTACCCCTCAAATCCTTTGGGGTTATATATGGGATTATATTGATTACCATTTAAGCGCTGTTGAAATCGGTTGATTTAGTGGCATAATAACCTTAGGTTGCAGTCAAAGTATGTCCTGTCTGTGTAGCGAGGTAATCTGTTGCAAAATGGAGCAATTTAACATGTCAACCATTCCAGTGTACAAAGCAACAAAAAGTGGAAGAAAAAATAACATTAAGGGTTTTGTTACTTCTGTTGACCCGATTGTAGCATTTATTCAAGAAAATGAGAAATAACACCGGCGTCTCACAATATAAATGTTAATTATTTTATTGTAATTGTCTCCTGCTGTAGACCCAAATTAATTTCCACATAAAGGGTCATGTTTTAATTTGAAAAAGAAAAACCATGTCCTGCTACCCAATTCTTTGATTCCAAACAATGAAGTTCAAAATCACCTGATGTATTGCCTCATAATCATGTTAAATGATAAAATCTAGGCAGTGCACAATATTCTTGTCAAAGAATCTTAAAACCGCTGGCTTCACGGGGCCTAGTGTAGGCCATCCATCTCCTTCATGAACCCTGTTCTGTCCTTTTGTGCAGTAATACAATTCCCCAGATCATACTCTGCAAAGTTGGATTTGCTCGCCCAAACACATTTTTGACCACATCCGCTCTTTGGTACTTTGATTTCATTCCACTAATAAAAAAGGAAAGAAAAAGGATAATGCTGATATGTTCAGAGAGTTTTGTTGAACTAAAAAATTCCTATTTCTAATTTCGTGATATCCGACGCATAGTTTCATAACGGCCACTACTGGTACATTCGTAGGAGGATCGACGTGTAACAACATACTCTCAGTGCTTATTTCACTAGTAGTTAAAGTGATACTACCTGATCAAGAATAGGGAAACACATAAGGTCTAATAATTTTCTTTATTTGTCGATACACTAACTATGCTAATAATGGATGAAGCTGTTCATGTAGTAACTGAAAATGGTAGTGGGAATGGCAAAATTTGGAGAAACGGTGCAAAAACAGTTAAAATGTATAGGCTTTTTTGAAACAAACCCTCTCATTACAACTAGCTTGAACCACGCCTATCAGAACACTATATGAATATTCAAGGCGTCGTGCAGATGTATGTACCGAAGAACTGTACATTTAGTGGGACTGTATTGCCACGGTTATTCACGATTTGCTGGGAAAAGTGTGATTTTGAAGGTTGTAGTACTGCACAATACACCAGCGTTTTTGAAGCAAAAGTACGTAGATTTTACCCCCTATATAACACTTCAAAAAGACAGTTGCTTACTGACGCTGGTAACGATAACCAGTAACACCTGTACACTTGTGTTCTTCCCCGCATCCCAAGTTTTTGTCCTCGAGCGGTACATGCAGGTACATAATCAAATA
>WURT03646589.1:19096-39374 GCA_009936505.3 Holothuria glaberrima | reverse complement strand
TGTATGTATGTATGTATGTATGTATGTATGTATGTATGTATGTATGTATGTATGTATGTATGTATGTATGTATGATTGCTGAACAACCAAAACAGAAGTAAAATGGTTCACATGGGGTCATAAATGATTGTAGTAAGGAGTTTCAACCATGATGACTAATTATTAGCAAATAGAACAATGCACTGTAACATGTTTATGCATTTTCCTCAAAATAATTTAATGTTTTTATGATAAATTTACATTTCAGTTTTTTCCTTAGCAGTGATATAAAAACTCAGAATTTAGCTTTCTTACAGTAGCAATACTGTACTTTATGTCTGGGGTTCGAATCCCTGCTGGGTCCTATCCCTTACAAAAAAGGCGTGTCTACCTGTGTCTGCAACCACACTTGATCATACACAGAAAACAAAGGAAATCACACGTGTTCTTGGGTGGCAAACCTGTGTTTTTGGAACCCTCTAGACACAGGTTGACATAGGTTGACACACCTTTCCTTGCCTTTAATTTCAATCCACAGGTTTTGTCTCAGAATTCTTTGTTAACATTGGTTTTGAAGGGCCCATTGAGTTGATATTGATTATTTTTGTGATGAGTTTGAAGGAAATCATTGCATTACAATACTTCTAATTAGCCCCATTTCTCATGTTTCACTTCCTTTAGTTACCGAAAATGTGAGAAATTGTAGTTCTTGTGGACAGGGATTGCATATGATTTCTACCTAATGGTAAAAAGTGTCTGGTCACAAATTTGTAATAAATGACTTTTAATTACCCTATCATTGCCATTTCAGTTGTGAGTCAGATATGCAGAATCTCTTAGTTTGACCATTTACCATCACGATTTGAGTAAATCTCAACAGGTGTGAAAAAATTTATCAATTTTGTGTACCAACTCAATAAGCCCCTTTAATTGCCACACTTTTTGCATGTTAAACCTGTGTCAAACCTGTGTCAAACCTGTGGCAAAGTGTGGCAACTGGCCAGCCTGCATCATTGTCAGGGAAAAACACAGGTTTTCACACAAAAACCTGTGATAACCTGTGGAAAACACATGTGAAAACCTGAGGATTTGGAACTACTCTAATTGCCACACCTTTTTTTGTAAGGGATAAGACTTTAAAAATGGAACCTACTGCCATTGTGCTTGGTGCTCAGCATAAGCAATGGAGTAGGGAAAACAAGCCAGTGAGCCACAACTAGAAAAAAGGCCGTGGCCGGCCAAACTTAAAACTATTGGTTAAAAACTGAGCGGTAAAACCTCATCTAACTAACTTAGCAATATGTCAACCAATATGTCAACCATGGAATACATGTTGGCCAGATCAGGTGCTACTGTAGTCAGTATAGGTACTGCACAACAGTTATATTAAGAGTGTAACTTTTCCACCTACACATAGCACTGACTTATTATTTTTTGTGTACTGTAATAACTTTGTACGTATATGCTCTATTTGTAAGGTTTTCAATCTTTTATTTACAGAGGACTAAAGTTGTTGTCGCACAATGGCCTCTAAAATGTATTCGAGAATTTGCAAGTTCCGAGACAGGTGTGTTCTCTTTTGATGCTGGACGTAACTCACCTATGGGCCAGGCTCATTACTCTTTCTCTACAAACCCAGGTGAAGATGGTACAATGTATGATATCCTGGATGAATATACTACAGAAGTCATGCAAGCTAGAGTGAGTTATGATTGTTCGGATAGGAATTAGACTTTCATCATCCGAAAAAACATTTAAAAATAGTTATTTGATTGACATAAAAGCAGGGTTAACTCAAGCTGCAGTCCCATATATTCATACTATAATCCCCTTTTCTGATTGGTCAATCATGATACTTGCAGATCACTGAGGGGTATTGTATGTAAAAGTCATATTAGAGTACTCTATGACATATTTCAGCATAACAGGAAAGCCATGTAATTAGACAATCAGTTATGTTGGATACAAATTGCTCTAGCTGTTTGTCATGCATACTTTTCCTTCCGTCCCGGGATTTTTTGTTGCAAACAAATTATTCAGAATTGCTTGCATCAAAAGGGTGTACCATGTTTTGTGAAAGTGAAAGCAAAAGCATACCACTGTCTGAGGTAGTTAGATCATAAAAGAAGAACAATTAAACTTTTTCTATAAAGCCATGCTAAGGTGAAAGCTAATGCATCATTTTTCCAAGAAAGATGAGAAAAGCAATAATTGTCTAAAAAGTAGCAGCTAACGTGTTGCTGTTTAATAGACCTCTTTAAATTAAATTTATGAAATAAAGTAAAATGTTAGTTCCAAATACATTGAATACAAGCCAGTACATGATTTGCTGTTAGATTTAAGAGAAAAAAGAATTCTGGCTGTTGAGGGCAGTGGTTGTAAGATGAGAAACCTGTAAGGCCTCTTGAGGTATACAGGAACGTCACTAGTGAATGGCTTTCAAATTAAACACCATTAAATTGAGCTGAATTTTCTGATCTTTCAATATACTGTAGAAGGTCAGTTCAGGTGGGAGAAGTAACATGTTAATGTAAATACTTGATTCCTTTCTGCCTTGACAGGCAGGGGGACCAGCTGGTGCCCCAAACTACCAAGAAGTTACAGAAGAAGAGGTGACAAAAGATTATGAAAGTCTACGTTTGGCCACATTTGGATTACTTCCAGTGAAAAGTCGAAGTAAGCCATTTTTAATCTTAAATTCTGTTCACAGATGTAAGGTATTGATAAAAAAGTTTCAGTTATTAGAGAGTGTTAACACCCAGTGATGTTTGAAAAATTTGTATGTGCTTGTTGTGGCCAAGCTATTGATGGCTTCATGCCATCTGCATTGAGGTATTAAAATGAACTTGCTTTATTTGTAATGCATCTCTCATATTAGATAATGTGACCAGTATTACTTTCCAGTATGTTTATTCCAAAATTTTGGATGAAAAATGCTTGTACTGCATGTAAATTTCTATGATGAAAATTTTTAAAAGGAGAAAAAACAACATTTGATTTAATAGTGCAAACACTTCCTACCTATTACCTAATACACAAAATACTGTATTTCAAAAATCTAAACAACTCCTATAATTTAATAGTTAAACAACAGTCTTAGAATTTTTAGAAAGACTGTTCATTTCAGTCTGAAAGAGTTGACTTCCATCTTGTTTCATTCATTTTTTTCATGAAACATTTGAACATTGAAAAAATTACTGAAAAGTGGTATTAAAACTTACCAAAACTTTATAACAATTGGATGTAATTTAAAAGTGTAAGTTTTTATTCAAGTGGCATGATAGAATCTACAGTATGTTTGATTATTAATTATGAATTGAGGTTCCAAACCTTCATCAAGCAGTGTCAATTTACATTACTTTTTTCAGTAGTACTTATTAGTGCATTGCACATACATGCGTCAGTGACTTATAATTTCTACTGGTTATTTCTCACAAGTATTATGAAGTGACATGTTCATGATTCATATCCATTAATGGAGTCATATTAAAAGGTATTCTGGCATTACCCCAAAGCCTACAGTAGCTACTTTCTCCATATTCATCAATGTAATAGTCAATGTTTCTTTTACCTCTAAGAATGATGTTTAGCTAGTGTATTTTGTTCATCCTGCATTGAATATGGAAGATCAAATTCATGTATACTGTGGCCTGTCAATCTGCTAGCTAGGTGTCTGATGTCAGCATTGATCCTTATATGCTACTGTAGGTATACTTTGCTGTAGGTTGTTATTGTGCTATTGGCAGAGATGCACAAAAATTCATGAGCAAAACAACTCCTACCAGAAACAGATATAGATTTTAAACTGAACAGAGAGACTTGGAGGATTTTTCATTAAAACAAGGTAATTAGGAGAGATGGCACACACTGTGTGAGGCTTTGTCAACACTAGAAGTAGTATGACAAAATAAAGGCATGATATTGCACAATTGTATGGTGCATGTGTGTATTATATTATTATACTTATCAAGACAACTTTATTATAGGGCTTTCACTATGGGAAAGTATACAACATTCTTAAAAACTTGATTGAGAAGTTAAATGAATAAATGAAAAATACAACAGACAATGACATGCTGTAACAAACAAAAGTACACTTGATAGCTGTAGTAAAGACTGTTGGATGTTGATGCATTGTGGGATTGGGTGATTGCAAAGATGAATTGGCAGTGAGTGTATAATCAACCAGTCCTGAAGACTAAAAGCAGCTGATTGACTAACAATTTGAGTGCTTTTCATAGAATTTGTGTTGACAAAGATGAGTCACTAGTGTGTCATATATGGTGACCACTTTGTGTTGTGATGTGTTTATTTTCCAACATCTCCATATTCTGACAAGTCTACAGAGAGGTCTTTGTTAGGATAAGGAATAGGTTAGGATTAGGACAGGGTTAGGGTTATGCTACCTGAACATAGAGACATTGGGGCATACAGTAGAGGTGTAACCATCATATACCATATACTCTACTTTTTGTATTCTGTGTGGTTAGAACTTCCTTGGAAACTTGTGTGGTGTTGGAAAAATTAAATGAGAGAACAGAACTTTTGGGACATATTGACCTGCTGACATTTAAAAGTTAACATTTTCAATTGTAGTGACAGCCACTTTGATAAAGACTTGTGTCAATGCTCAAGTAATAGTTTCTGCTCCAAAGCTGGGACAGTTTTTTTTACAGTGCTGCATGGCCAGTGTGGCTATAAAGTACAGTTCACAAAGGGGGTGACTAATGTACATGTAGTAAAACAATGTGTGCAAACATATACAGGAATTTTGTGCCTATAAACCTTTTTGATCACAGCCCTATCCATCACGAGTTACGTAAGCATGTGTTTTGGGTTTTATAAGCCTTTTGCACGATAAATCAAACTTGGATCAAGTGAATCTCAAATTAATAAACAGGACTCTGGTTGTTCTACATTTGCTGCTGATAAATCATTTGGTCTTGGTATGAAAATTCAGTTACACTGATCTTTTAAACTTTTGTTATAATGGATTGAATGATAGTAAAATTTAGCAATTAGGCTTTAAAAGCAATTCAGAGGTTGGCTGCATGCTTGATTTCTACCTTAAGGCTATCAGGATGATCTGGACTCTTCCTTTTGTTTATTGTCAGAGCCCTTTAGTAATATGGTACACAAGTCATGTGTTACATGAAAGCTTAATACAAATTATTTCATTGGTTCCTGAATGTCAGTTCTGGTCCACAGTACAACATTATCCTTGAGACTTCATGGTATGCTTATATCATTTTTCTTCCTCTTGCAGCCAGGGAAGCCCAGTTGCCCCCCTTGCCTACACCCTCCCCCAGGTCCATGGCTGTTCCTGTTCCTGGTAGGCCAGAAGAGTACAATCACCTCAAGAGACATCCATCTGGTAGGATCTTTCTTTCAATGTCTGACAATGTCTGATCAGTTACAAAGAGAAATTATTCTGATTCTTCCTTGAAACCTCTTTGCTTCATTAATTATCAACAATACATTCTTGCTTTTTTAAATTGTTAAACAAGTAGCACATTCCTCATGGTAGAACAAAAATTCAGCTTTACAAAATTGGACAAAATTCAATTTGTTGTTATTGTGTGAATATATTTTCTAAACCACCTAAACTGCGTTTAGACCATTCAAGTTCAAACTTGGTGGCTAGCTGTCTGACCATAAAAGGTCATGCATTACTCATGACTTTTAAGGTCAAAGGCTTGAGGTCAGAGATCATATGACATCAACTATGTTTTTAAGGTGTCTGCTTGTGTGTGTTTACAGTTGATATAACCACAAGGTGCACAGCAATAAAATATTCAAATAGTCCACGTTTGGGTGAATAAAAGCTCAAGTTTTAGATCAGTTGAGGACAAACATCAAATTTGTGAAAGATTTTTTTGAAAACAAATTTTCTCCATGGACTTACCATTATTTGTATGGACAGTAAAGGTCTAAAAGTGTAGTTTGTGGATTCATACTATGAAAAACAGGAACATTGATTCCTTAGGAGTTCTCCTCTCTTTTCTGATATTACGTGAATAGGATGTAATCTTTTAAATCCTACAGTTTTGTAACTTAAGTTTCTTTTTTAACCCTTGTAGTGACATCTAAACATGAATGAGATCATTATTTGATCTTTCAAATGCATAGAAATTATTTTCAAAAACTTTTTTGTCCAGAGTGAAGGTAGTACCACTTCTGTGTTTAGTTTTGATCAAAACCAATAAAGAGTTACTATGGCATGTGTATGTGTGTGTGCATGTGTATGTGTGTGTTATGTCCAGCTTGTAAACATGATGTATGGGTACTTTTTTTCATTTGTTTGTAGATGCATTATATTGAGTCAATGAACCATGCCTTTTGCTCGGGAGGTCAAAGGTCACATGTTGATAGAGAAGTCAAATACTGAGAATCTTGTGAAAGTGATATCTTAAGAAGAGAGATGTCATACTTTGCTGATGAAGGTTTTAATTGAGGATACAAATCATGTTGATTTTAGAGGAAACCCCAGGACATCTGAGGTCACCAGAGATCAAACTCTAAAGACTTGCAAACAATGTGATGTTGCTCAATAAGAGTTGCATTGACAGATTTCATCCTTCACTTGGGGATGTCTTTAATTGAACATTGGATCAAGCAATGGAAGTACAGCATAATTTTATATTTTGTTTTACCACAGTATCTTTTTCCACAACTTTCAATCTTCCTGTTTTCAGAAATTCGCCAGAAGCCACCTGCGGAAGAAGGAATAAAACCTCCAAAATCACCACTACGAAGGAACAATAGCCAACCTCAATTAAGTCCAAGAGCACCCCCAGTGCCATTAGCAACTCATCCTGTTTTGGGAAGTAAACTCCATCGGTCATCCTCCTCTGAGGTTCTCGCTACTGGAATACAAGATGTACAGGAATATACAGATATGTCACCTGGAAATACCCTTGAGAGAAAGCAGGAACCATCTGCCAGAAAAGATGCTCCTGTAAAAGTTCCACCTCGAAAGCCATACCCAAAAGGTCCAGCTAAATCAGGCACTCCTATCAATACTCATATGTCCAAGAGTCCATACTACAACACTCTAGTCGGCAGCTATGAAAATTGTCCTCTTGTCTCACCAAGTCCTAGAAATGCTTTTGCCTTTACTAATGAAGGGTTTGTAAGTTCTCCAGGGAGTTTACTCACTTCTCCACCAAGGTTTGGAACAAATCAAGTAGGGGCTGCACATTCATCTGGTCTCTACAGCCCTCAACCAATCTCCCACACATACTATGAGCAAGGTTTAATAGCTAAAGAAAATAAACCTCCACCTCATGCATTTTTATTGGGGTCTTTACAGAATCCATCGGCTCAACTTGACTCTGCTGTCCTATATGCCAAAGTTAATAAAAACTTCCGGAAATCTTTATCAGCGGATAATTTAGTAGATTTGCAAGAAATAAGGGACAGGCGTCTGAGTGTGGCATCTCAGATAAGTGTCCCTCATAGGATGAGTGGAGTTTCTGTTGGTAGTAGCTTCTCTGATAGAATGAGTATTGCCTCAAATAGAATGAGTAATGTATCTGTATCATTAGAGGGAACCTCGCCATTGGTTGGTTCCCTAGACCTTGCAGGATTGCCACGAGCCATACCTAGCTGGATGGGACTTAGGGACCTTCCAAGTGTACCCCAAAGCTCTAGCTCTCCTCAGGATTCTAACCTTTATTGCAAAATGCCTAACCTGTCTGCTGGTGCATCTAATGTTGCCAGTGCTGCCAGCGTCGGCAGTCAAGCCTCTAGTACTGGGAAACAATATGAAGACATTGACAAAATGAGAAAGATGTATGAAGACATGAGCAGACGGAAGTCTGCTCTGATCCCGTCTGACAAAGAAGCTGTCCAGAATGCTGTCATAGTCAGGTCTGCCTCAACATCATCAAACTCTAGAAACATACCACCTCCTCTTCCACCTGAGAGGGATGTAGCTGTAGTGGCACAAATACCTCAAGTTAGCCCTGGAAGCTATGAGAATACTGATCCTGTACCTTTAAGGAATGGCTCAAAGGGTTCATTGAGAAGGGCACAGTCAACAGGAGATCTTCTTGACACCTATGGCAATGATTCTGATAGCATTAGTTTAGGGAGCCCTCTGAATGCTGGTCAGCTAACCCTGATGAAAAGGTTTAAGTCCATCCCAAATTTGAAGGAAGGACTTTTTGAGGTACAAAAAAGTCTGACTGGTTCTCGCAGCAATTCTTCAAAGTCCTTGAACACAAAAGCTGAAAGTTCATCTAAAGGCAGCCCTGTAACATGGACACTAAGGAAATTAAAGCATCATAATGCTGCAAAGAAGAAGCAACAGGCAAAAGAGGAACAGGCAGCAGCTGTTGTAGCAGAACAACCTCAAGCAAGGGCGCCCTCATTTCCAGAGGAGCCCAGGGATTCAGGACAGGAGAAGAAACCTAAAGAAAGAGCTTTCAAGACAAAACAAAAAGATAGTAAGGGCAAATCAAAAGAGAAAGGAAAGGCCTTCTCGGGTAAAGATGTCAAAATAGTTGCATCAGGTAAAACACGGACGTTTACGCGACAAGCAGCTTTCTCTTCCTCAACATCACTGGATACTATTTCAATTGGTAGTCAGATGTCAGGAAGAGAGTTGCCTGCCACACCATCCCTGGATCTCCCCAATGTAAGAGAAGGTGTGTATGAGGATATTGAAGAAGATGATGATGATTTTGTCAACCAGAGACGGTTTTCAGAGAGTTTACATGTTAGACAAGAAAGAAACAGAGGTCATGGAGAGCGCCGTAATACAGCGCCCTCTGTAAACCCTTCAAACCAAAGTACAGTTTCCTTTCAAGCAAAAATTTAATATCATGTGATAACCTTAGCATCTAAGAAATGTTTAAGAAAAGTTTTAGAAGTGAGGAAAGGTTTAGGAATGGTCTTGAATATCATCATGGTCATTCAGTTTTGAAGTAGGATTGGCAGATTACATAGTTAGTCAAATTTAGCATACAATAATTACTGTCAGCAATAGGGCCCACGGGAATTTGTTGACATTTGCCTCTACATGAAAGTAGGTAATTGTACAACAATAGACCAGTTGGGAAAATGTTTTCATGCAGTGCATCATGGGATGGGTCAAAGGTTAAGTGGAACACTTACCTTCACAGCAGTTGTTGATAATGTGCACCTATTTTCAGACGTACACGTCATTGGTATTACAAGCACAGACAACGTTAGTGCAGGCATAATACATGTTGTGCGTGCCGGCAAGCATCTCACACGGATGTGCACACAGGTGGAAAAGTTGTCACGGTACATCTGACCTTATGATCCCACCAGAAGTACTGAATTCTCCAATTTTTCTGTTACAACTGTAGTGAGACACCCATGTGTATTGTTGTGATTGGCCATTCTTGTTTTGATACTCATTTTACTGCTGGTGGGATTGCTTAACCGTAGGTGATATGAATTACCACAGTTTTCTGAAGAAGTGTGGCAATAACCATGATGCATTTCCAAACAAAATAAATGTGCAGTAAATGTGAAAATATCAAATGCAGTTAATACAAAATATTGCAAGTCAATTTGTGATTCTGACTTGTAAAATTTATACAAAATAATTGCTCAGTTTTAATATGCAACATTCGTATTCTGATACTGCATGGAAGGTATACGGGAAAAAGATTATTTAAAAGACTAAAGTTAGAGTCGCTCTTCTACCCTTCCAAAAAAACCTTTGTCACATGTCAGAGTAACAAGAAGTTCTATGAAGCAAGGTAAATACCTCTTACTCTTCCAAACAAGGTTTTAATGATGTAACGTTTTATGTATTTACTCACATTCATAAACGATCATGTACATGGTCAACTTAATATGTACCCTTAATATTTTTAAATGTAGGTAAGAAATGCAGGGTAAATTAGAAGTGTGGTTTAAGAAATCATGGACCTATGTTCTACCTGTCAAGATTTGTGGAATTTTTAATGGAATGTTTATGGCAAACTGTATTGGATTGGAAGATTATGTTGAAAGTAGTCTACCACATAACATATGGCATACCATGACTGTGCGAGACTGTTTTTCTCTGGGAGGGCAGTAATTTCTGCTGGACTCCAGAGTCTGGAGTACAGAATTTAAGTGTCTGATTTTCCACCTGACCCGATTGAGCCAGGTTTCTGACATTTCGGGGATGGCAGCCCCCTGGCCCATATGGCCACGTGGCATACTGTCAGTAATTTTGCTGGAGAAACTTGTGATGTGGTTCAGTGACAACTCAAATAATATTACGGAATAGCCAATCTAACTACTGCCAATAATTAGCAATATGCCCTTCATATCTGAAAGTGACCCGATTGAACAAGGGCAGTATTTAATGTGAGTAAATTTTGCCCTTGTAGCAGAACAATCTGTGTCTAATATGGAATGATGGTCAAAGATATGGTTCTGGGAAGGAGTGTTGAGATTGGTAAAGTGGAAGATTTTAATCAGGCAATATACATGGTGGATGACCCTAATTTGTCAGTTGTGAAAAATTAAAGTTGGCACTCAGTATGGCCAATTTTATTTTGAAGCCACATCATGGAGGGTGAGGGAGTAGGGGAGGATGGGGCAGGGAGAGAGAGAGTTATGCCCTGGAATAATTATACTGCCGGTGTGTTGCATATGGTTGTAAAATTCACGGAGCATCAACTACTGCCATTCCTGTGTGTTTCTGTTAAAATTGAACCTTTTTATATTGCATATTTTCAGTTTTTAGTTTTAATTGTAAATATTTATGTTTATTATTCTCAAGATCATTAGTATTTAGGACATACTTGTGCAAGAATGGAACTTGTCTGATAATGGAAGCCAAATTCAATATAGTAACTCTATACAATATTCATTCAAGCTGTGAGGTTTTCTATATGCATTTTTAATTTACACTCCGCACACTGCACAGTATTAATATTTCTCAGCTGATATTTTGGTTTTTGGTAGAATTCTTAATGAGGGATAGAACTCACTTAACATCACTTACCGGACTCCAAGTCTTGCTTTACTTTTGTGTCACAGAGTCTGATCAAAGTTTGAATAAAAGGGTTAAATATCGTGGTGGTGCAAGTTTAACAGGGTTTTTTACATTGTAGGTGTTTGCTGTTGTACTTGTGGCAGCTAATAACATTCAGGAGTTTCCTACATTGTGGATTTCCATAATTGTGTACCTTATTGAAGACACTGTAACAGGTTTTAAGGAAGGGCATTTACATCGTTAAATTATGTTCTCTGTTACAAGTGAAATTGCACTCTAGCCTGTGTGATTCCTTTGGATTCCAGCAATCCAACTTATAAAGAAACCAGATATAAGAGGTTCATTTGGACTTATTTTTTGCATTTTACACAATTTTATGTACAATCATGTTGATACTGACAATTTTTAGTACTTTTAAATTCAGGATCATGTATCAGAATTGAACATTTACATTCATAGCATCAAAGTTGAATTTTTAAGTCAGGGGAATCAAGCCTACTTCAAAGCAAATGTGCTGAAAATCTCTGTAATGTTGTGTTGGAATGAGGACTAGTTTATGTTTAGCTGTTGTTTATTTTGAAGTATTATGTTGGCAGATTTTATGCCTAATATATAACCTAAAAATTATGGGTACATGAAGTGTCTGGCAAGTAAATAGAGGTAACTTAGATTTTAGCATGATATGTAGTGTGAGATTGAGAAGATGTTGAAGTAAATGACATAACTCTTTGGGCACAAAAGCTTAATTGCCCAAGGAAGTTAACTTTGGGTGAACTTTTGCCTGAAGCAGCAGTAGTGTTAACACATGTTGACAATGTTTAGGAAATACAGTGTAATTAAAGGGCAAATGAAATCATCTCAATTTGAGCATATCCTGGTAATGTAATTTACGTGTGGCTCCTCTTAATCATGTGATGACAGTACTGTTTTTTTACCAAGTTTTTAGTTTACTTTCATATGCAATACTTATGCAAGGATATATTGCTGTAAGGATGACATCTGCAAGATTTAACTTATGCTTCTGAGATATTTGAAGGAGGAGGGACTGGTCATCCTCTTGTATGGCATGGGAAGATCAATCATAGCAAATATGTATATTTGAGTAATTGGACGGGTGCAGAAGGGGGAAAGGGTATTAGTGTGGACAGTTGGATGTGCTTTACTGTATATGCAAGATGACCTGTTACAACTTTGAACTTTGTTTCTGGGCTGGGGCAAAATTATGGTCTTGTCCCTCTCCTACTCTTTGTTTCAAAGTGCCCCCTCCCCAATACTTCTCAGCCTGTTTGCAAACATGTTATGCACAACCATCCTCTGATGTATTAAGCAATTAATAATTAAAATTTTTCCATTTCCCTCTGTCAGGCAACTACTATAACATTGTTTTTGTACACTGGTTATCTTGCACTGTATGTTATCAACCTGCAAGGTTTTGTTTAATTTAAGCAGCAGGAAAGCTCGTACTGCATTTTTTAACCAGTTAGTAAGATCATTTTTAATCATTTTTGTTCAAGAGAAGAAGCCGGCATGCTTTCAATGCAACTGAAATATATTAGCTTTCAGGAATTTTGATTTATAAGTAATAAAATGTTTGTTTATAAGATCTTAATATTATTACTTTTAAAGAGGGCAAAGCTTACCTCTCTTCAAGTCCTTGGTATTGCATACTGTATCTCAGTTTCGTTGGAGTAGTGAGAAAGAACAAGCTTCTAACATAAGTCTCTAAGTTTCGGAATGGCTCTACCACTGAAAATTTGCTACTAAGCTGTTTGTCAGGGCAAACCTACATAGAAGTATACATTACAGAATAGATGAAATATGTGATGGTTTTATAATAACTCGGCATATTCAAAGAAAAATTTCTCATGTATATGGGAATAGGTGAGACCCTTATAATATCAGATGATAGTTTACAAGAGAGAATGACCATAGAAGAACAAAGTTCCTAAAAAGTATCTTTTATTGACCAAATTTGTATCAAAATCTACAGTATTTATTACAAAGAATCTCATAAAGAAGCTTGCAAAGTCTGTATTGTAATTTATGCAAGCTCCAAGTAGAGTGAGCATAAAGATACATGTTACTAGTATGGTTGATACCAAAAGTAAGGTCAGCTCTTAGTGCATGTAGTATCTACCTGTAGGATTGCCCAGTACTGGGAAAGATAAAGTACTGGTGTACCACTCTCTGAATACCAATAACACCAAGTATACCAGCATTTGAAAGGAATCATAAGATATTATATGTGCCACATGACAAACTGTGCTTCCAGTGGTGTGGCAGTTCAGTGACATGCATTGGCAACTGCATGCACATTAGCCCAGGCCAGTAGCCAAGGGAGGGGGGGGGCAGGGCAAGCCCCCTAAAAAAGTTTTTGCCCCCCTCCAACCTTCAAGCAGCCCTTGAGGTTAATACATTTTTACACACTTGGGCACCCTGAAAAATTTTTCGCCCCTCCCCAAGAGTCATTTCACCCCCTTCAGTATCTTGCCTGGCTATGGGCCTGCAATAGCCTACATGTCAGTGCAGAGTCTACTATCCATGGTGAAATAATACACATTAATCATACTGGTATATGGAGAAAACTGATTTATCAGTATATTGTTAACAGGGAGACAGCTCATACCTCTGGTATGACAAAGCAAACACTACAATCTACAATCAAATACAACAGTTCTCTAGCCAGACCATCATTGTTCAGTTATCTACTACACAATCCTCTATCCTTTTATGATGATGTTACAAAGTTTGCCATCCTGTCATAAAATTTTGTCATCTGAGATTTAATAAATGGTTTAAAAAGTGAAAAATTGCTAAGAAATGATATATGTAGAACATTTCTCATCTACTGCATAGAACCTCATTATTGAAGAGGTGGAGTAATAATACATTATGATTTCCCTTCCAAACTTTGTGACATTCATTAAGGCTCAATCACCAGGCTAAGCTGTGCTACACTGGCTTTCTGTGAGAGTCAGCCTCATATGTAAAGTTCTCATATATATTGAGCTGTATGGTAACCACTGTGACAGACTTATTGTACCATTTTGGTGTGCAGTCTGCAGTTATGAAATTTAATCAGAGATGGGTCAAAACATTTCTCCTCCATGTCATATGTTGGCCCCCATGTGCATTCCCCCTCTGCAATTGTCTTTCTTGTTCACTTTCCCCACAAAATTGTGCTCCCTGTCAATTGGCTAGTAGAGTAACAAACTATGTTAATCTACAATACTACCAAGTGATAAGAACATTTAAATGCTTTACTGGTCATTGTTTTCTGGAAACTTTGTTTTGGTATGTCTCCCTCTATACAAAAGTCAATGTGTGTAAGTTTTTAAACCCCTCCTTCCATAAAATAAGTATACTGAAGCTCCCCTGTAGAATGAGAAGGATCAATACTTTTGCCAGTAATACATACACTATTTCTTTTCAAATTAATAAACACACTGCCCCAAGGCAAGTACTATTGTATCATCCTACAACACAGTAACTATAAAGTTCAGTACTTTTATTAGCTATATATGTTTTGGTCACAATAAAGTTTACTTAAAATATATCTACTGGTCTCCTTTTTTTGCTAGTCTTTACTCCCAGTACTTCTACTGTGGTGCTGTGGCCAAATGGATAAAGGCGGTGGCATTTGAAGTGACAAAGCATGGTATTAACTAGGAGTTTGGGGTTCGATCCCCGGCCGTGTCAAAGTTAGGTGGGTTTTTTTCATCCAAGAGCAATCTGTGGTTTTCCTATGTGAACTGGCTCATCCAGAGAAACCAAATCTGATCTAAATTGTTGAGTTGGTTAGCCACCCAACATAAAGTTGTAATTCATAAGCCATATAGGCTGTCTCCACATCTGTGGTCACTTTAATAGTGAAGTAAACCAAAGGCCCTTCAAGGCATGAGTTATTACTGCTGCAAGTGAAAGGAAACTGTTTGAATGCAACACTGTCAATTGTGCATACATGTGATCTGGGAATGGTAGTAACTTAAGTATCAATCTGTCAACATATAGAACCAATCCTCCCAAAATCTCTGGGTTTTCAGACACTTCCATGCTTGCATCATTCTTGTGCTTTTTCCTGGGTATTCAAGACTGATTTTGGAATTTTTTCAAATCAGTTTCCGAAGACATAATTGCTTAGGTTCAACATTATCCAATAATCGATAATTTTCTCTAGTAGTTTTAATATCCTTTTAATTTGGGTATCTATAGGCTATTCCATGGGATAATACAAGTGGGGATACGACCTGAATGGTAAATACAGAAATCATTGGGAGTGCCACTGAGAAAAATGTTTTAGAATGCAAAGTGTTCAATAATGCATTGCAGCCCACCTCTCCTAGCAGAAACTTATTGAAATCCTCTCAAACAATTTTGCACAGGTACCTCCAGTGAAATTTTTGTGATGTCATCACTTCCACTCACTGCTGCCCCTCCCCCCCCCCTACCCATAACATTTTTGCCTTACCTATTCTCAATCTTATAAAGGGCATCGCCTCCCCTAAGTTTCTCACAGAAGCCCAAGCGGTGCAAAACTGTCTTAAGTTTCTACCATATACTGTAGTATAGAGCAGAACTGGAAATGGGCTACTACAAATTCCTCACAGCAGATGCATACCATAAGCCTCGTATTCAATACAAATACTGTACTTTTCTTCATTCTTCCAGATGAGTCCTTTTCTGTCACTCTTACAGTATGATATATAAATATCACTTCAATATCCTGTTTTCTTCCTCAGACCAGATCCTTTCCTTCCTCCTGAGTATATAATTGGCCATTCGCAATTAAAGACTATTCCAGTTGCCAAAAGCTTGTTCATAATAAACTACACAAGCCTCATGAGAACATCTTTCCCATCTCATTCATGATGCTATTCTCAAGACATACATTCAGAAACACCAGTCTAACAGCATTTCTTGGCTGACACATGTGATACCATCTGTGTTATAGTCCTGCAGAATCACCTGACTACAGGGAATACCTTCGGGTACAAATAACCCAGTTTTGCAATATTCTTTTGAAAAACAGCATGAAGAATATTTAAAACCCTGTTTGTTGATTCTGGAAGAAGAAGAAAGAAAAATTCAATATGCCCAGTTCTTCATGAAACATGTTTAACATGCTGTATACTTTGCTGAAGTTTCAAAGCAAGTTTAACATGCTGTACTTTGCTGTAGTTTCAGAGCATTTCTGCAGTTCTTTCAGAAACAAATGTAATTGCTCTAAAGTTATGGGAATTTGAAGCACCTTGCCCTTCATTTTTCCCATAAATTTACTGCTGGGAAATTTGTACCAATATATTGCAGGCTTCAACACAAAGAAAAGAAATCTCAGCCTAAAAAAATGGTGTCAAACATGTAAAATCCTACTTTTATCTAGTGAATCCACATACCTGACCCACTACCAATATTACATACTTTTTCAATATTTTTATATTTTATATCCACTTCTTTACGAGAAGGTCGTACAAATCTTTAAGTCAATTATGTTTTAAATCTGACATGATGAGACTAGTTTTCATCTTCAAGGATGAATCATTTACCATAGCACCACTCCTCCAAACCTGCCTCTTTGCTGAGCATAATCTCTTCCTGTAACTTGACCCATCCTCTTCACTTGGAAACTACTTCAATCTACCCTTTCCTCTCAAGTTTATGCAATCCATAAAGAATATCTTACAAAGACAATCATTAACTGTGTGAACCTTAATTAGTTAAAAAGAGTTATTGCACTTGTGCTGCTGGAAATTTTTCAAACTTTAAAACCAATATTTATAAGCATGGAATGCTGTGCAATTCCAACAGAACTAGCTGTGTGACTTTTTTCAAAGAGAGGCATTCACTGCTTTGTAGCTCATGCATGATTAGTTTACCCAAACTTTCCCATTTTCTAATAATGCAACTACATATAATTCTTATAATTTGTACTATTTTGAGTAGTAAACCTACTGCCAGAGTTTGTTGGTGAGCCTGAGTGATTTTAGAATGATGATGATAGATCCTTTTGGTGTGAATGAAATACCAGCTTTTATTTAATGCCTGTTTCTATGCATGATGAGGTTTGTCAAAGGACTTGTTAAGACAAATTCCTTATCAGACATGATGGGAAATGTTTCCACACAATGCATTATGGGAATGGGTCAGAGGAGAAGTGTACTACGCTACCAATGTCCCAACGCAGGTGTTGTATACATGAACTGAGCAGGCAGAGTTTTTGCTTGCCCGCCCGGCCGACATATATTGCTCCTGCAGCCACACTGACTGCACTCGCAATACCAACGTCCACGAACTTTCGCAAGAAGTCTTCATCAAACTGCATAAAAACTGTACGCTATTAACTCTTCATACATACGATCACAACAAACAAAAATTATAAATATTCAATAAACAAACGACTAACGCAAGTCTGATTACCATGCTGTTTCAAACGACAAATGTCAACGGGGTTTTAGTGTGTGATTTTGTTCAAGCTCACACAATGTAGTCCCATTGACTTACTGTGTAAAAGTGAATTTTGCAGCTGTAGAGTTTTTGTGCAATATGAATATTCATATATTGAAACCAATCAACAGTCGAGAGGTAGAATCAAATTGGGCTCATGAATATAGCAAAATTGGATGATCTCTGTTATTGTTCGCAAGTGGGAGAGTATGTACGTCAAATGAGGAGTACATATTCGACACCTGCTATGAAGGTAAAGTTTTTGCCCATTGTCATGGTACACCTGACCTTGTGACCTGCCCTAAAATACCGAATTTCCCAACACATCTATTGGACCAAATCACACTTCCTTATAACTCATAGGAGAATTGTCTTCGTAAAAATTTGCTTCATACCAAAAAAATGTCTATGATATGACTTCTGAACAAGTTAAGTACAACTTTGCAAAACTTAACAACAAACTGCTTCATTTCCATGTTTAGTCAAAGCAGAATAATAAATCTCTTAATACCTGGTAGAAAAGACTTCTGCAACTTGCCATCGACCATTTGAAATTCATCTGCTCTGGGTGGATTTTCCTGATTCATGAAAGAAAAAATGAAAATTAATTATGGCACTATCAAGGATTTGTGCTATATCAGATGGTTTTAAGCAGCCTTATTTTACCATATTCCCAACAACCAGGTTAAAATCAGGCATTTCTTACACCATGTAAAACCAATAAAGAAAGATCCATTGACCGACAGGACGAGCACTTCAGTCCCTTGTTATGTGAAAGAATCTTAAAATCTTCACTAAAACCAGACTGCAGTTTCTATCAAACATAACCGGATAACACAATTTATAAAGAAGCAGTCCATTGTCAAAGTGACAGAAGGTGAGGGCTTAATAGCTAGGAATAATGATACTGTAGGTCATAAAATCATAATTAATAATCCTAACGACACAGAATCAGAGATTTTGTGAAAGCAATAAATTATTCACAAAGGGAAACTTAAGTAAAGTATTTTATATGCCTGTACCATTAAGAAACAAGTGTGCAATTAAAACACACTTTAAAATAATAGTAAAAAAAAATGCAAATAGAGAGAGAAACTGCTCTGAAAAACCAACCTTCATAAAAGACCAGATAGTACTTAATAAAAGATGAATGTCACCCTCTGAAAGTTCAGACAGCATTAACGGAGAATACTTTAGAGGGGGTGGGAGAAGGCCAGCCTGTACAAAATAAATCAAGGGCATTTAGTTTAAAAAATTGAAAATAAAAGACCGCACATATTTATAGAAGCCATAGTGGATGACAGAAATGTCCATATGTGGGTAAAACTATGCAGAAACGGAAATTTCACATAAAATGTATAATCACACAAAATACTGATGAAGAACATTTAAACTCATTGATTCCCCCTCCTATATTTACAGCTTTCTCCATTACTGTCATTTCAAATGTCGAGTTTTTTTCTTCACTGCACAAAAACCAATTCTGTGATAATTTATAATGTCATATAGATACAATTTGAATTTTCTATCCTTTTTAAACATTCAGTTATTCTGAAACCTTTCCACGATGAGGGCCAAACAAAATGGCATGACAGAGGTTCAAGGGCCACATTTGCGAAAAAATAATCTTTATGTCAATGTGGGTGATTCTTACACACCCTGTTGTACCCATCATATTGAAATAACATGGATTTAACATTCACTGATGCAGGCTGAAACCACTATGCAAACAAACATTTTAAAGAATCGCACATAAATAATCCCTCCATAATACTTGGTCTTTCAGTGATCATTAACCTATGAGATTTCCATCTCCAAAGGTTGGAATGGTAAAAAACACTCATGAAGACACTTTCTTATACAGCCTACTGAACTAAAAATGTAAACCACACTTACACGTGCAAGGACATCCAGTAACTGTGATGTTGTATAAATAGCTCTATTCTTTTCTTTGGGCACATTGCACCTCCCGCTGTCCCAGAATGCTAGAAGTGTAGACATTGTACCATAGAGAATAACTGAGCAGATGTGCATAGCTGTTTGAGCTGAGGAAAGGAAAAGGATAGAAATAAGGTCATCTAAAGGCAAATGCCATCGGTTTAAGGCATGTTATTTGCAGGCTGTAGCATTGTACTGATACTGCAAGAAGCCAATATTACGGATACCAATACTTCAGTTCTCAATATCGGCTGATACTGATCCGCTACCGATCCAATACCAATATTTGGGAAATAAGCATTTTGCAACTAACCACAGGCCACTGAACACCATGATGAAGTGACCTCTCATCTTGATGAGGTCAAACATGGGATCTTGCATTCAAAAATACTCTGAAAATAGTGTACCATTTCCATGACATATGAGACAATAAATGGTAAGGAAATATCAGCATTACAGGTAAATTTTGTCTATACCAAAACAGGACGAAAGTGGGGAATATCATCCAATATCAAAGGTGAATACCAATCATCGTTCCAACACTAGTTACTTGTCCAAATTAGCATCATGATACCTGATTTATACTCAAGTATAGGACTCCATGGTGATGTAAGTCACAACTCTGCAGAACTTTAGCAATTGCAAATTAATAATTGACTGAGCTTACATGTAATTAAGTCAGTATGCTAGTGACTATTTTCATGCTTAGCAACATGCTTAGAAAGCAAATATAGATGAAGGATGACAATGAAAAAAAAATTGATTTACTTAAGTTTTTTTTTAATTACGGCATGTTCATACTTGTAGCGAAGTGTAGTGTAGGTGACATAGAGCAGTGTGGTGTGATGTAGTGTAGTGTGTGGTGGTATGTAGTGAGGAAGGGTGTGGTGTGGTGGCATGCACTGTTGTGTACTGTGATGTAGTATAGTGTGTGGTGTAATATTGCATAGT
>WURT03646589.1:0-18996 GCA_009936505.3 Holothuria glaberrima | reverse complement strand
GTGGTAGGGTGTAGCGTGGTACGATGTAGCGTAGTGTGAGGTGTGATATTGCATAATGTGGTAGGGTGTAGTGTGGTGGGATGTAGTATAGTGTGTGGTGTGATATTGCATAGTGTGGTAGGGTGTAGCGTGGTACGATGTAGCGTAGTGTGAGGTGTGATATTGCATAATGTGGTAGGGTGTAGTGTGGTAGGATGTAGTATAGTGTCTGGTGTGATATTGCATTGTGTGGTAGGGTGTAGTGTGGTGGGATGCACTGTAGCATAGTGTAGTGTGATGTACAGTAGTGTGTATGGTGTGATATTGCATAGTGTGGTAGGGTGTAGTGTGGTGGGATGTAGTATAGTGTGTGGTGAGATATTATATAGTGTGGTAGGGTGTAGTGTGGTGGGATGCACTGTAGCATAGTGTAGTGTGATGTAGTGTGTATGGTGTGATATTGCACAGTGTGGGAGGGTGAAGTGTGGTGCGATGTAGTGTAGTGTGTGGTGTGATATTACATAGTGTGGTAGGGTGTAGTGTGGTGGGATGTAGTATAGTGTGTGGTGTGATATTGCATTGTGTGGTAGGGTGTAGTGTGGTGGGATGCACTGTAGCATAGTGTAGTGTGATGTACAGTAGTGTGTATGGTGTGATATTGCATAGTGTGGTAGGGTGTAGTGTGGTGGGATGTAGTATAGTGTGTGGTGAGATATTATATAGTGTGGTAGGGTGTAGTGTGGTGGGATGCACTGTAGCATAGTGTAGTGTGATGTAGTGTGTATGGTGTGATATTGCACAGTGTGGTAGGGTGAAGTGTGGTGCGATGTAGTGTAGTGTGTGGTGTGATATTGCATAGTGTGGTAGGGTATAGTGTGGTGGGATGTGGTTTAGTGTAACAGGCAGAAGTGTGACTTTGTATATGAAGTTTTTTGTACGAGAAGCAATGCACTGTGGGGGAGTAAAGTGTTGCACAGGTATTGTGTACATTACTTCAGTCACGAGTAAAAGTGTGGAAGACTTCTGCCACACGTGCAAGTTAAGCAGCATCTTCAAAATCTTATAATACAAAAGCACAATACACAACACTTTTGAATACAGGTAAATGAAAACTATTAACATTAAGTCTGAATATGTCACACATGACCTGTCACTACACTGTAAAATAGCTTTACAGCAGCCAACAACTTATTGAAAAGGATGCCTCTACTAAATTTGCTTGATGAGTGAAGCCATTTTTGCTTTTGCATTGCATCCTTCAGCTGTGAAAATCAGTGTTTTGAGTGAAACATCGAAGCCAGGGGTGGGAGGAGGGATCACCATGTTAAACAAGCTTTCATACCAGAAAATACCAAGATCAGGGGTACAAATTTGTAAATTGGTGTAATGGGGCATATAAATGAGCATATGAGGAGTAGCTTGAATCTGTTGACAACTTACACATGACTATGAACCTTGAAGTCACAAGCAATCAAGTTTAGTGTGTATTAAGTCAAAGGGGGAATAATTGATGATGTGCTACCTGTAAAGCCTAATCAGGTTTATTCATACCTGCATGGAGCATTAGTTTGTAAACACAAGAAAGCAGCAATCAACTTACTTTCAGCAATGATGGTCAAGACATCCCAAAGAAAAAGATGTTTATCTAACATCATCCTTATGTGAAGATCTCTGTTAGAAGAGGAAAAAACACGAACTAAAAAGGTCAGGTATGACATCAACATGTATGGAAACAAGCTGCAGTATGTTTATTCACCATAAACCTTTTAAATACATAGGACATTCATGCTGGCATTAAAAAGGAAGCTTTAATTCTGCTCTTTTCGTTGAGACTGAAAACACTGTACGTCCTGTAAACGTCAAAATGCCACAATAATGCCTCAGAGTCATGTTTGATATATCTTCACTTTTAATGTAATGAAAACTAAATAATAAGACTGAAGCTAACCAAAACAAAATACTTACAAAAAATGGACTTTTTTGTGTATCAAAACAGTATTTTTAGAATGCAAGCACTTTCAGTACTTTTTTTTTTATACTCTTCCTAACAATCAATCCAAAATAATATGACATCTAATTTGATCAAACAAAACAGGTGAATTTGATTCTCAGAACCCAGCCTGACATTCTTATGAACACAGTCACTTGGTCATGAATTTCTAAATAAATCCACCCCCCCCTCCTCAAACTCATATCAAGTCAAAGAGCCTACTATCAGGGTATGCAAATACATTAATCCAGCCTGCCACCCCCACCCCCTTGCCTATCCCACCTTAAGACTCATGTCAAGTCACAGTGTTTATTACCACTGTATTTCAATACAAATAAGTTGTCTAACTGAAAAAGCTCACTATGGTAGTACTGCATAATCTGTCTTTACAAAGATATCATTTTACTGAGCATCTGAAGTACTGTATAGTAAGCAATCACGAATGGATCAGTATCATGAGTCGATCACTGCATGCTAAATGCTACAGCATGTGGGGGCGATGTGATCCCAATGTATGCATGACCTACAATGCACATTCTTCAAACAACATAAAAAACCAGCATTTGCTGCACTATTTTTCAAGTTCAAAGCAAAAATATTACTCACAGCCAAATTTTCAAGTTTCGGCATTAGAATGAACTAGGAATTTGCGAATGTTACCAAAAATAATGACCAAAATGTCTTTGGTGAAGCTTTCAGTAAAAAAGTTGATAGAATAGACAACAACCTCTTTGTGTATTAACATTTTTGTTCTTAAATGTGGCAATCAATAGTATTTTGTCTGCTTGTATTCTGAAATGATTGACTCAAGATTCCTCCATGAACACTGTGTTGTGTACTGCCACCTACCATTCAAAATTCATTTTCTATGGATTGCTCAATCCAGACAACACAAAAAGATAGCACAACGAGGAAGACACATTGAAAAAAATTACTGGAAAGTTCCATTTATTTTCTTAAATGTTTTTTACCTTTTTCTGTCACAATGGTCGTTAAGTGATTGGCTCATGATACCTCCAGTATACAGTAAATGCATCTGATAGAGGTTCAACACATTAATAGTTTAAGCTGCTTACATCAATAAGCTAACATAAAATCCAGGCACTGCAGCATTCTTACCGCTCTATAGTCAAACGAGTCAATTCCTCTTCTGGCCAGAGTACACCAGTGAAGGTTACATCTGGACAGACCAGCTCCACCAGGACTCCTGCTAGATAACTGCCTGTCTCTGCATCACAAGTCCAGTTTTTTGCGACTAAGGAAGAAGGTGATGTTTTCTCCAAAGAGCAGGCACAGATGATTTGAGAAAGCAACTGACAGTTGACAAGGACATCAGTTTCCTGTAAAGAAACACTTGCTGATATTAGAAAACAGTCTTCAAAAAAGAAAACAAGGAGGGCTTGAATAAAGTAATGACCTCATAAAAAAAAAACAAATATGAAATTTTGGAGAAATAAAACTCAAAAACATCTGATATAAATTTACATGCATAGTGAATTATGATACCATGTACTTGCAGACAGGCAGATGGTCATTGCTGAGGTTCCTTTCTGTTCTATACAATGAATGAAAGTAGTCCTTATGGCATTTCTAAAATTTTTCAACAAAGAACTTTAACATACTAACTTAATTCTTCCAAATAATGCTCTCAGCCAGCTAAGCATTTCTTAGTCTTGTTATTTATTTTAACTGAATGCTTATAGTTCCAACTGATTATTTCATACAGACAAGCGATGTTTTACTCAAATATAAACTTCAATGATAACCAAATGGTATTTTAACCAACAGGACACCAACGAAGTTCTTCTGTAGTTATTTTGAAAACATTCAAACTCCATGACTGTCAGCCGGCTTCAAAGATTAAGGAGCGGAAAACCTTCAGCTCCTGCATAGATCTTGGCATTTCCTAAGGTAATTTTTGGCCATTCTCCAACACAGTTAATGATAAATTACAGAAGATAACCTTCATTCTGAAAATTGCCCCAGGTGGAGTAGGGGAGGGGGGAGGAGGGCTGTGGTTCACGCTACCATTGCTTATGCACAGCAGATAGGTTTGAAAATGACAAAGCTGTAACTGATCTTCTGTGGATTAACAAATTGTATAAAATCAGGCCTTGGCATAATTGTTTTAGGATGCGTAGTGTCCACAAATGTGGGAAAGGCCTGCATGAGCTTTATGGATTACAAATGATTTTCAAGTGGCTTCCAATGTGACAGCTTAATTCAAAATGTGGAATCATTTCAGGAAGGTTAGTTCAGATGGAAAAATGGTTGATTGCTTTTGGACAAACCACCTTACTAAAACCCAGCCAGGGGTTAAACCTTCATTTTCCCGCACTGCTAAATCTAATCGTTTCAAATACCATCACCGTCATTTACTCAACTTTAACACTATTAGTACATTTTTCCAATCGTGCTTGCTATTTAAGATACAACGGTCCTTCAAGGAAACAGCAGATAATTTGAACCCTGTTCAACTACCCCAAATTAAAATTACATGAATTAATTACAACTACTCAAGGAAAATTATACTCTTTTATTTAAAAACCTGCATGAGAAGATGCAAATTCTTTTCATCGAATGTCCATGAAGTCATATTTTACTGTTCAAAATTTAAGACAAATAAATTTGTCTCAACTGCTTTTGACATTAAGAAAAGTTTTTCATAAAAGTAAGTAACCTGTTTAAGCATGTTTCCCTGTATAATTCAGCAGAAATAGGCAATAGAACTTTTGATTCATAAGTTGGTACTGATGGGAGGGCCTTAACTGTTCCGCTTTATATTGAAATATAAATTAAATCTTTCATTTTTCTCCTCCTATTTTCCTTACAAGAACCTTTCAATATTACAGAATACAAATAATTGCAAATTAAAAAAAAACAAACTTATTTGCATAAATTTAACAAGTCAGTAACAAAACTTTTATCACATGATTAAAAGGAACTACACATGAATTGACAGAGGGGGTTATGCTAATTTTACTTAGCTAAGGTGATTGTATTTGTCTTTTAATATCCACCTTTGATCAAACTATTTACCTTTTCAGTATTTTCTTGTTTCATTCCTTGTCTTGGTCCTTTGCCAATGACACCAGCATGGAACACAGATAGTCCACCTTTAGGTACCACAACTGACAGACCCTTCCTTTGGTTTTCCAGTAGAAGGGACTTTCCCTCACTTGAAGCTAGTGTCTCTTCATTTATATCACTGGCATTTGTTGATGCATCAAATAATTTCAAATTAGACTAAAAACAGAAAGAAACAAGTCACCAATAACAAAGAGAGGTAATTTAAAGTGGCAATCTTACATGCCATATCAGTTTCTGTCTCATAAGTGCTTTACCCCAAAATCACAATTAGCAAATTGCCAGCACCATTTTACTACAGTGCAATAAAACAAGGAAGATTACTTTTATTACAGGTTTCATAAAGAAATTTTTTATAGGTTATGCATTGAGCTTCTACAATGTTACAAACTTACTAAGCTATCTCATATTTTTTCAAAAAAGTTACCTTATTTAATGCATTCTCGAGGAGCGATCTTAAAATGACAAACTTGGTGAGTGGTTTTTTGCTGAGTTTCTGTAAATAATCTTTACAATCAGCTAATGTCTTGCTCTTAAGAAAATGATCTGAAAAAGAAAACAAAAACAACAGCAAAATTAAAAAAAATCACAATAGTGAGGACAGATACTGGGTGTGAGAAGGTGGGAGAGGAAGTGGGTGGGGAGAGAGGAACTCACTCCTTCAAAAGTTTCCAACAGTTCTTCACTAACTTAGACACTGCCAGGCTATGTCTAATTAAAATTTAAAATTAAAACATCTGTTAACTAGAGACTAACTTAGACATTGCCAGGTTATAAGGTCATAAATTTAAATTTAAAATTAAAACATCTGTTAACTAGAGACTAAAAGATTAGGGTCATTTTGCACAACAAAACTTGATTTGAATTTCATATACTTTTTCAATATGCCTATGTAAATCAAACTAATATAAAGATGGTGCATTTAAGCAAGGGGTCGCACAATGGAAACTCAAATTCTCTCTGTGAAAGAGAAAAGAGTTTATATCTGATGAAGCAAGTGTAACAAGTTGACACATGCAGGGAATAATCACATCACAAACTAAAACTAGAACAAATGACACTAAAATATTTTAAAAGAGGATTAATGTATTAACTGTTTAAAATGTTTATGTAACCTCTTCTTTTAAAAGACAAAACCAAGGAGTCAAAATTTTTGTCCTATCATGGCAGCCTAAAATTATTCATGTGAAATCAATCACTAAATCACACTAAACATGGATATCAGTCTAGTATGTAAGAACATGGACCTACAAACAGAATATAATACTCTACAAAATCTGAAGTCAAAGATACCTTGGCAACTGAGCAATATAAAAACAAAATCCACAACACTATGAGAGAGGCTATGCAGCATCGACAGGTCACAAGAATCCTTTACTGTAACTAAATCCATGAGAGCAATGCATTTAACAGCAATTTTGATATCTGGATGATAGAGCTGACTGGCAAGGGTAGATAAATGGTCTGAAAGACAGGCTCCAAGCATGACCCTAGCCTTCTGACGTGAAGGGGACTGGACTTCAGAGTTGACTACAGCATACATGTTGTTTAAAATCTGTAAAGTCTTACCACAAAATAGGAACAAGGAACAAACAAACCAAAAGTAAAATGAATATTTTATAAGGTTGATTAACTTTATTAGCAGAAAAATTTGTAAAACATGTTGAGACTCTGAAACTTGTCTTCTTCAAGGGCTTCATTATGCATTATATTACATACTGTATCTCTGCTTCATATATCTTCATTATCACTATTTTTGTGTATTAATGTGACACGTAAGTCAGATGGTGAATCTATTGCACATATAAAGCACATTAATAATATCTTACCTGTTCTGGTGATGAAGAGGTTAGTTTGTTACATGATTTTTGTACTGTTTGTGACATCACTGAAGGAAATGCAACCTCCATCTCAGCTTGGAGTGCCAAAAATGCTGAAAGCTGTGGAAAAGAATATTCATTTGCTACCTCTGTACTCTCACTAGTAGCGAGGAGTATTCTGTATGGAAGTTGAGCAGTTTGCAATGTAACACTTAGTTTACATACACTGTGGTTAATAATTGTTTGTAAAATAACCCCCACGATTAACTAGTCTCCCTAAAATGTGGTCAAGTGTTACTCCACAAGTTTTACCTATGGGTGTATAGTTCAGGTAAAGTTGTGAGCTGTAAGACACAATTCATTAATGCAAACATCTTGCAATGACATGCATTTCTCAGCTCCTTGCATTTACAAAACAGACGGTGGGCTTTGCTTCATGATATACCCCACTTAGACAAAAGGGTAGTGGGGTTTGGAAAAAAATATTAGCACAGCCAATACAGCATGTCAGCAGTTATTGCCAGACATGGTACATACAAAAGACAGACATAACACTGCTATGTATTGAGCTGGGTTGTATGGGATTACAGAGTAAACTGGTGTCTTACACAAAGTGATATGGATGAGAAAATAAAAAGAAACAGGTCAGGAACTTGAAGCCTGAAATCTTTGTGCTAAAAATGAGAGTCATTGCTATGCAAAGACTGATATATAGTAATCTGGCTAAACCTAAATCAACTGATTACTACTGGGGATACATTTGTGAATAAATTCTGATTATTCCATAACAGCACTTAACTCCAATCTAAGCTAAACACAAAAAAATTTGGGAAAAATGAATAGAGAAGACTATACCTTTATTTGTGTTTACTACCCACTTTAAGAAGTTATTTCTTGTTACTACCAGGACAAAGACAGAAAGCATTAGGCACGAGTACAAGAAATCAAATTACCTTGTCTTTTTCAGAAATATTGACCAGGACATAGCTCAGAATATCTGACGCTGATTCCTCCCCACAATGCAAAGCAAGCATGGCCAGAAAACGTTGCAACCAGTTAACCCTGCGAAACAATGAAATTGTGAATTAATGTTACACTGCTTCTAGACTATCACACAATAGTAGTTCCTACATTGACACATTTTAAGGAGATTTCAATATTTATAAGAATGGTGATAGCTACCTCTAAAAAGCAAACACAGCAGGCCATATCAATGGTGACAGCCATCTTGAATTCAAACGGGCTATATTAACTAAGATTGTAGTAAATTTGCAAACAGACATCTAGCCTAGAACTTCAGTAATCAAAGTGCAACTGTTTGACTCCTTCCAACATGAAACAGTGCAGGTGTTTTTAAAATGAAGACATACCTGCTCCCTCTCTGCATCCCAGTTGATGGCCAATACACCATACCTTTAAAAATTATGCTAAGTTAAAATCATGATAGCAATAACTATATGTTTGAAAACTTTCATTATCAGAGGTGCATTATTAAAACATATATATGGGTATGAACATTAATAGGGATAAGCTGTAGAGATTTAATTAGCCATCTCAGACATATCTCCTGAACAAATGAACAAGTCAATGTAACTTTGAGTGAACTTGTGAAAATTTCGTTTCAAAGGTAAGTTTAAGGAAGGAAAAATATCCATTACGGTGAGCAAACCTGCCTTGATGGCATAAATATTTGTAACCTACATAAGTTGCTAATGTTTCCCTAGTTGCTTTTATCTCACCTTTTACCACTTGCTCTAAGAAAATCATCACAGAGGGCACTAGTGTGTTTTTGCAATTCAGACAAGAGTGGAACTTCTGAAGATCCAGCAGTGGTTGCCTTGGTTACAAGACTACCAGTTCTGCCATACACACAACGCTGGAGTTCGAGAATGAGAAGATCCTGCGTGCAAAGAACAGGAGGCATAGTTGATAAAAGGTTTATCACTCAACACTTCTGTGAATCAAAGATATATTTGATGTTATCCTAGACATTGCTGTTAGGGACACTCACAATCTCCAACAGTTGCCAGCCATCTCATCAAGTTTAAAGAGTCTTATCTCACCCCAGAGAGTAACAATTCTCCTTACTAAGTTCACTTCTAGCCCCTCCTCCAATTCAAACGAAACCACCTGCTCAGAACACCTCCAAGACAGAGCCACAGAAGCCTGCATTGGGTTTAAATTCCTCAAGGCAAGATTGTCAAACAAATATGTGTCAGCTTAACTGGGGACACAAATGACAGTACAAGTCATTGTTGACTAACCAGAGTGGAGCTGTATTGTTTGAAGGAATGTCAATTAAAGTGCAGTTATCAACTGTATTTAGAACTCTAGGGATATTCCTAAATATGTTTGGGAAGACAGTTGCCAGTAACTTCTGGTTGGAAAGATGTCATAGGAGGCAGTGTTTAAGTTTGAACATGAAAACAGCTGGTTGCCTCAACAGTTATAGAATATTAAGATCTTATGATACCGTAAATCTGTAGCCATTATTTTGCCATTCTCAAGATACACTTCTTCTGTGTGTGATCATTTCTGAGATAACTTGTTAGCAATGCAAAATGAAATATGATATAGAATGGACAAAAAACAGTTTATTCACTACCCCTACATAAATTATCTTTTAAATACAGTACTAGATGGCAACTTTGCAGTTTTGTATGTGATGTTGACATGTTTTTACGTAGACAGTTGACGCTTTCAAAATAAACCCTTCACAGAATATTGATGATATACACCTACCCTTGAGATACAGGTTGAAAAATAGGATTTCATAATAAATATCTGAAAAATGCCTCATCTAAGTGAATGATTTGTATAGATTTATGTCTATTTCATTTCTAGATGCAGGTGAAAAAAAGATAATGCCATGTAAAATGGTCTTTAATAGATGAACTCTGATACAAGTTGCTGTTTATACTGCTTTGACTAATATTCTTTTAGAGTTCCTTATGTATCACCTCTTTATTCCTTCGTTCACTCCATCTTTCATTTGTTCGTTTAATTGTTCATTCATTCATTCCATTGGGTCCATTTATTTACTACTTGTTTCATGGATTTTTTTTGGCTTTCATGATTTTCAGATATAACTTTTATGGCTCTAATGGTATGAAGTTACAGCTGCCTTCTGAACAATGACTGGCAATGCTAATTCATTATAGAATCCCTTGCCATTAGAATCCCTCGCCTCTCTGTGGCAATGACAGTCAGTCATGAAAACTTTTATTTGAAACTAATGTGTTTTGAAATCATACATAAAAGAAAAAACTGAATTCTATATCAAGAGGTACATTTGTCTGCCTTGTCTAGAAAGAAATTTTAACTAAAGCATGGTTTTGTGAACTGTCTACATCTTCATCTTGAAAAAGTAGATTATGTCTAGGTTATTGCTTATGCAGTGAGGAACATGGTGGACAAACTGATAAGACTCTGGCTTGTGATTATAGGATTGTCGGATAAATTTCTGCCTGGTTCAATACATTAAATCATTGACTAAGTTGTAACAGCTCAAATGCCTCTCTCAACCACTTGACCTTAATCACCCCTCTCCACTAAGGCATGAAATAGGAAGCTGTGAGGTAACTTGTCAGTCACGAACAACAGAAACCGCAGCCACAATGGAACATCTGTAGTTAGGATCCAGCATGTAGACATCAGTACTTTTATTTTCTTCTAGGTATCTAATGCTAACGTGACTTAGCATAACACTTCTACACAACTCACCAATATCAAAGAACATGCCTGCTGGACTTCTGTTTGGACTTGGTCGCCTCCACCTATGTCCAACATGAAATTGATTAGACGGTAAGCACCCTTGCCAGATTTACTGACTAAATGAATCACCAGCATAAGCAGGGTGTCTTTATCTCTTTGTAGGATCACAGATTTCTGGAACTGTTCTGCCAGTTGCCCCAAAACCTCTGGGGTCACTGAAAAAAAAAGTTTTTCAATACTGATTGAATTGTGACATGGTTTAAAGTGATGGAAAGGGGGGAACCACCAATTTCATAGAAATACTGGGGTGTTTACTTAATATGAGGGTTGAGGTATCTCCAGCAAAACCATGAGATAACCAACTTTTCAAAAACGTGCCTGACAATTGATTCTGCCACAACTTGGAAGATGATGGGGAAGAGGAGGGGGGGTGCAGCACCCCTCTGGCTTGTACACCTATGCCCACATTTATCTCAAGTAAACCATACAATTGTCAATATCCTGGATTGTCACAGGAAACATTTGGTATTACATCATAGTTTAGTAGTAATAATCCACCACTTTTTTGTGCTGTCTGATAGAATGTGCTGCACAAGTTTACTTTAATCATGATCTTTGACAAACCTCTTCATTGTATACAAAAATATGTTGGCTCAATTGTCATACAGTATACTTGATCTTCACTAAATTGAAATCTTAATGTAAAGATATCAATACTACCAGGATGGGAATAAAAAGGTAACTGATAAAATTTTGATTCTTAAATACAATAGGAAATAGAAATCAATATTTCTGATTGACAAGGCAGTAAATTTTACTACTGATATTGCAAAAGAAAATACTGTGGCTATTGTTTTATAAAACAGAAATAATTTGCCTTACAAGCAAATATAAAATCATCAGTTATAGTCTTCAGTAGAACAGGTGACATGGTGGACAACTGAAGAAGAAAGGGTACAGTGTAGACTTGCTGTTCACTGACTCCTCCAAGGCTTTCCTGATTGAGAACAAAGAGAATACAAATCGAAACTTTTTCTATAAGCAACTTGCTTACAACAATGTTAGCATAAAACCTAAACAATGTGACATCATTCCATGGATTTAAACCTTGATTACTTCTACTATTCTAACCTTTACTTTCTATATTTTCCATCCTGCCATAAAAAGGAAATATATTTATTAACTTTTGTTTATTTCTCCTCAGAAAATATGTTTGCCTATAATTTAGTAGTACATGGAGGTGGGATGACTGTAGATATCTCTGTATTTAAGCCATGGAATCAAAGTTCTTAATACTGGGAACCATGAAACATATTGTAAAGCTGCAACCATTCTCACTTCTCAGGGCATTCATTATTTTTTTCTTATACAAAAAAAAAAAAAAACAGACAGCCCAAAGGCTTAGTGATTCCTTGCCAAAAGGGGGATGCCTTGTTACACAGAGGTTGATCCTGCAAATTTCTACTTCTTGACTACATCATTTTTTACGATGAGTTCACAGTTTGACCCCTGCTGACCTCACATGACCTTTGAACCCCACCAAAACTTGAATAATGAAAAAAATTGAAAAAAAAAAACACATCTTGGGAGAGATTTGTCTGAGCTTCCTCCCTTGTAAATGTCATGTTTACAAAGTTCAGCTTTTGACCTTTGGTCACCTCAAATGACTTGTGACCTCCACCAAAAACAAAAGGGTTCCTCCTCTAAACATGACAAATCTATATACTAAGTATGGATAGTTTCTGCCTCTTCCATCTTCATATATCATGTTGAAAATATTTTAAGTTTTTGACCTTTGACCTTCACAAAAAACAGTAGGGTCCCCTTCACCAAAAACAATAGGGTTCTTCCTCTGAACATGACAAATCTATTAACAAAATATACAGATTATCTGTCACTGCTATCTTGAGATATCATGTTTACAAGCCATTTAAAAGGTTTTCCTCTTTAACCTCCACTGACTTCAAATGATATTTGACCTCCACAAAAACAATAGGGTTCTTCCTCTTGACATGACAAATTTATATATCAAATATGAAAAGTGCCTGTCATTGCTATCTTGAGATATCGTGTTTACAAGCCATTTACAAGGTTTCACAGTTTAACTCCCGGGTGACCTCAGATGACCTTTGACCTCCACCAAAACCAATAGGGTTCTTTCCCTCAACATGGCAAATTTACATACCATATATGAAAACTGCCGGTCATTGCTATATCGAGATATCATGTTTACAAGGTTTTCGATTTTTGACTTCTGGTGACCTCAAATGACCTTTGACCTTCACCAAAAACAAAAGGGTTCTTCCGCTCAACATGACAAATCTATACAACAAATATGAAAAGTGTTGGTCATTGCTATCTTGACATATCGTGTTTACAAGCTAAGTGTCACATACACACACACAATCACCATTGCATAGATTTCTTGCCTGCCTCCAGCAGGCAATCAAAAAGGAAAAATTAGTTTTGAATACAGCTTAAGACATTTTTCGCTAGTATTGTCAATGGTATGTCATATTCCTGTACACACTTCGGTGATGATCAATGAAAAAAAAACCTGGCAGAGACACATACCTAGCACACACTACAGTGTGAATGTATACATGTAGATGTCATGTGGATATTGTTAGTTCATGACATACTTTAACACAACACATTATAATACAGCAGAAAATGACAAAATACAACATAGCATAACAACTTAGTATGACATAATGCAAAATCGCCCAACAGAGTACAGTATTACAGAACATGACATAACACAACACAGCATAACATATAGTAGCAGAAAATGACAAAACACAACATAGTATAACAACTTAGTACAGCACAATGCAACATCACTCAACAGGACATAGCATTAGGGAACACAACACAACATAACTTGTAATGACATTACAAAACACACAACACAATGCAGCTCAGTAGGACATAACAAAACTCACAACAAAACACAACATAGATCAGCACGACATAACAATACATAAAATGCATAACACTTACTCTGAACAGCTGCAGCAAGGCATCCCTGATGTCTGAGGAATGTTGTGATGCTAAGTGACCAAGAATACTGACCACTGACACCATTTTAGGGACTTTGATCTCTGTAGCGACCAGATGACCTCCAGACTGACTGTTACAAAAGTCTTTTAGACCCAGAGACAGAACTCTGTTGATTATGGTTGTAGGGAAGCATGATCTGTGGGACATGAATAATAGTCTCTAATTCCATCTCATCTACAAGTATCTTTTCAATTTTACAAACAATACATCATGTGCCTAGTCTACATAACATGGCAAACTTCAGGTTACAATCTTTCTTCCAGCCTTCAGAAGATACATATCATATATGATGTTCTATTATAGTCTGATGAAAGTGACTCCACTTGCAAAATGATATGAAAAGAATGGTTATTAAAAGAGCAACTCTTCTTTGATTCAACAAAGAAATCTGTAATTATGAATAAAAATCATTTCATAATGATAACTTCAGCCACAAACTTGGGTAAATATATGAGAGAAGCATTTTAAAGAATATTCCAATAATTTGTCATCTCTTGACAGTAGCTGGCAGATTTCATATACACTGAACTTTCTTTCATGCTGTACAACTGACTAACTTTGAATGAATCCTGATCCATTACTTCCAAAAACTGCCATTTAACATTTCTTACACACTGTGACATATCCTCAATTAGTTGTTTTTTCTAGCTCTTCGCATCTGAGTAAAAATTTAAATGTTATGTTTCATTGGCCATCAGCTTACCCTATATGCGCCACAACCCAGTCGAAGTGTGGTGAATGCTTGACTGATGTGTTTATGATGGCGTTAACACAAGTGTCTGGACAGCTGTCAATCATAACTGATATGCAATGTGAAGACAATTCCATCAGAGTACGCATCCCTGCAAATAAGAATGAAAGTTAACATCACATCTGTAAGATAACCATTTAATCATTATGAACAACTGGGTGTACATGTTACTGTACACAATCAAGGGAAAACATTCTACAAACAGAAGTCAGAAAAAATATAAGACAGAGAAAGCAAATCATTCTTACTGCATTTGACATGGTTGATACATTTCATGTAACAGGCCTAAAACCACCCTATAGCTTTGGATTGTACAATGTAAGGTGTATTTTCATGACTTGTGTCACTTATTCAAAAGTTGTTTAGATAACTTCCATGTTTGTGACAAAATATGCAAACGACAATTGTATGAAATCTTATGGCCATCTTGAAAAGAGCAACATTTTAAATATTTCTCTTTCTATCAAAAAGATCAAGTACAGTCTTGATTCATAGCTTTCCTCTTGATGTAAGAAATAAAAAGCTCGAGGATTTCCAACAAAAAATTTTGAATACAGAGAAAAGAAGCCACGTTCCAGAGAAAGAAACATGATAAGAGACTCACAAGATGGAACCTAAAGAATGGTGTTCGAAGCAAACCAACCTTTGCAAGACATCCAAAGTTGAAGTTGTTCATTGAGACTGGAAGAATGTGGAACACCTCGTCTGTTGGCATAGTTACTACTGATACGACCAAGTAACTCAATTGACCACTGTAAAAAAGCATTTAATTAAAAAATTCTAGCATATGTTGTGTATATACATGGTAAATTAAGAGCCCAGCCATAGGGATTACATACCTACTGAAGAGATTAAATTCTACTGAAACATATTTCAGAACTCACAAAAAGATGATAAATACAAATTCACTGTAGTCAGCTGTCATAAAGCTACAAAAAATATCAAAGTAGCCTTTTGACTTATACTGCCATTTTCAAGTATTTTCACAAGATAAGTCAAATTTCTACAACCACAGCAGGTCCTAACTAAGCCATTCACAAGAGTATCCCATATAAAACAGGTGCTGCTTAGCAAGTAATTAAGGTTTCAATATGATTTTTGATTTAGTGTAATCCAACACTGCTGCCTGTTTATTATAAATAATATAAAGCCCTTGAAGAAATGACTTAAAAATAAACCAAGCAGTGAAGGTATCTGTGGAACAATGCTTATAATGCATACATTTCACTACAGATAAACTTTTTAATCACAAAGTTTCAGTAGACATCAACTTTGGACAACAAGTGGACAAAGCACGTAGTATGTATTATTATAGTGAGAATGTACGTAACATAACAAGCTCATAACGAGCACTTAGCCCATAGGGCTAATACTTGGTCCAGGTACAGTAGCTCTCCAAGCTTAGCCTACCCCGGGCCTAGCCTCAACTGGCTTTGTATAGCCTAGGTGTCTCAGCCAGCAAGCCTCAATACCATAACAGAACTTTTACATAGGGATCATAACTAACTGTTGATCAAGTTGTACCTAACACATAGAAGAAATGGCATCAGTTATATGTACTGTACCTATGGTGATCCTCATCTTTCCATGAATTAGGACTGTAAATTCCTCACATTCGATTGGCTAGTATACCGTGCTTAAATCTGTGCCTGTGCCAGTATCTAACAATAGCACATGTATTTCTCAGGCTGGCAATAACATACATGTATGTACAGTAACACATTGTAACATGTTTCTTTTGTGCTTGCAAAATATTGGCCTTCGCTCTCAGTCTATAAGTACTGTTAGCTAGTACCTCATCATTTCAGCGAACTTTGACGTGGTTAAATATTCACATCATTGGAGCACCATTCTTGGCAAACTTTAAGGGACAAGGGCTGCGTAAAACCAGAGCTAAAATTTGTATACTTCTTCAATTTACTGAAGTTTAAGGTGATTACAGAATTAATCTAGTAAGTAATTGTATTATAATGGTTTTTAAAACTGTAAGTGGGTGCTAAAACCAAAACTTAAAAGGTTGCTTTTAAAAAAGAACTGACACTTGACTAAAACTTTCATTTATTTAAAGGAGCTCACTGAGTTGATATCAATTGTTTTTGTGTCCAGTTTGAAGGAAATCATTACATAACAATATTTCAAATTAGCCTCATTACTCATTTCTAACTTCCTATGGTTATCAAATTTGTGAGAAATTGCAGTTTTTGTGGACAGGGTTTGCATATGATTACTACCTAGTAGTAACCAGAAGCCAAAAGGCCTCATGATTCCTTGCCATAGCAAATGTTGGGATTTTCTTGAAGATTCTTGGCAAATTTTGCTTTTGACTTCTTTTGACCCCAGATGACCTTTGACCTCCCCAAAAGCAAAAAGGTTCTTCCTTGAACAATACAGCATCCATGTACCAAGAATAAAATCTATCCAAGCTTCCTACCGTAAGATATCATGTAAACAAGGTTTTCAGATTTTGATCCCTGGTGACCCCAGATGATCTTTGACCTCCACCAAAAACAACAGGGTTTTACTTCTCACCATAATGTATCCGTGTACATACCAAGTATGAAATTTATACAAAATTCCTATCTTGAGATATCGTGTTTACAAAGTTTTTGGTTTTTACATCTGGTGACCTCTAATGACTTTTGACCTCCACCAAAAACAGAAGTTTTCCTCTCAACATGACAAATCTATATATTAACCAGAAAGCCGAAAGGCTTAGTGATTCCTTGACTTGACATGTTATATTGTAACAAACATGAATCATCCACATGACAAGCATGAGATCCCTCACAGCAATCCTACTTGAGATATCATGTTAATAAGGTTTTGACCTTTTGACCTCTGGTGACCCCAAATGACCTTTGACCTCCACAAAAAAACGATAGGGATCATCTACTCTATATGGGCAATCTACACAGTAAGTATGGATCCCTCACAGCTATCTTTCTGGAGATATTGTGTTTGCAAGGTTCTGACCTTTTGACCTCTGGTGACCTCACATGACCTTTGATCTCCACAAAAAACAACAGCGATCATCTAATCAATATTGGCAATCCACATGCTAAGTATGAGATCCCTCCCAGTTATGCCTCTTGAGATATACTGTTTACAAGATTTTGACCTTTTGACCTCTGGTGACCCAAATGACCTTTGACCTCCACAAAAAACGATAGGGATCATCTACTCTATATGGGCAATCTACACAGTAAGTATGGGATCCCTTACAGCTATCTTTCTGGAGATATTGTGTTTGCTAGGTTCTGACCTTTTGACCTCTGGTGACCTCACATGACCTTTGACCTCCACAAAAAACAACAGCGATCATCTAATCAATATTGGCAATCCACATGCTAAGTATGAGATCCCTCCCAGTTATGCCTCTTGAGATATACTGTTTACAAGATTTTGACCTTTTGACCTCTGGTGACCCAAATGACCTTTGACCTCCACAAAAAACGATAGGGATCATCTACTCTATATGGGCAATCTACACAGTAAGTATGGGATCCCTTACAGCTATCTTTCTGGAGATATCGTGTTTGCAAGATTATGACCTTTTGACCTCTGGTGACCTCACTTGACCTTTGACCTCCACAACAAACAATAAGGATCATCTGCTCAATACTGGCAATCTACATGCTAAGTATGAGATCCCTCCCGGTAATGCTTCTTGAGATACACTGTTTACAAGATTTTCACCTTTTGACCTCTGGTGACCCCAAATGACCTTTGACCTCCACCAAAACAATAGGGATTATCTTTCCAACATGGGTCATGCACATGCTAAGTATGAGATTTCTTGAAGTTACACAACTTGAGATAGTGTTTACATTTTCCAAGGTGTTTACCATTTGACCTCTGGTGACCCCAAATGACCTTTGACCTCCACCAGAAAGAATAGGGTTCATCTTTCACCATAACACATCCACATACTACATATAATATAAATCCAAACTTTCTACCTTGAGATATCATGTTTACAAAGTTTTCAGGTTTTGACCTCTAGCGACCTCAAATGACCTTTGACCTCCACCAAAAACAGTAGGGTTACCCCTCTCAACATAAAACATCCATATACCAAATATGAAGTGTCAGTCATATGGCAAAACATTTAACTTACAGTTGAAATAATCGGTGCCCATCCTTTGGGATTTTTGTCAATGAATCTTTTCAGCACTTGGTGAATTTCAGATATTACCTCTTCAATTTTGTTCCCAGTATTTCCTGTTGAAACAAAAAGTCTCTTTGTCCAGTCAAATGAAACTCTTTTTGTATAAAGATGGAAAAAAATAAAAACCTTTAGGCCTACTGGTTTTCTTTATGGAATAATGGGAGTTAGAATGAGACAATGCAGGAGTACTGTAGCTGGAAAGCTCAAAAATGTTCTGCACAAACTACTGTATAAACGATTGTAAGATTGACCTACAATCTTGAACAAAATTGTTGGGACACTTTGTCATAATATTCTTGAATCTCATTTCCCAGGTTTGCATGACACCCCCGCTCCCCCTTCCAGTTTTGCGCAGAAAGAGTGACTGTATGCCATGAACTGGATAACTGTGGTCAACATTGAAAGGGGGAGCGGGGGTGTCCCA